>CAJVCO010000138.1:0-46793 GCA_910595825.1 Philhelius pedissequus
TTGTGAAAAACTAATTTTAAAAAAATTGGACATTTTTATCTTTAAACGCGTTTTCCGGCTAAACTATGCGTCCTAGACCCATCAAACTTTACACTTTTTCTGTCCCTTAAAATTCGATTTGCGGCTAAACTACTTGCCCCAGCGACTTAAAAATTATATATTCGTGATCTTGGAACTGCCACCTTTTAATCCATGTAACGAATGACACGAAAAACTAATTTTAAAAAAATTGGACATTTTTATCTTTAAACGCGTTTTCCGGCTAAACTATGCGTCCTAGACCCATCAAACTTTACACTTTTCCTGTCCCTTAAAATTCGATTTGCGGCTAAACTACTTGCCCCAGCGACTTAAAAATTATATATTCGTGATCTTGGAACTGCCACCTTTTAATCCATGTAACGAATGACACGAAAAACTAATTTTAAAAAAATTGGACATTTTTATCTTTAAACGCGTTTTCCGGCTAAACTATGCGTCCTAGACCCATCAAACTTTACACTTTTCCTGTCCCTTAAAATTCGATTTGCGGCTAAACTACTTGCCCCAGCGACTTAAAAATTATATATTCGTGATCTTGGAACTGCCACCTTTTAATCCATGTAACGAATGACACGAAAAACTAATTTTAAAAAAATTGGACATTTTTATCTTTAAACGCGTTTTCCGGCTAAACTATGCGTCCTAGACCCATCAAACTTTACACTTTTCCTGTCCCTTAAAATTCGATTTGCGGCTAAACTACTTGCCCCAGCAACTTAAAAATTATATATTCGTGATCTTGGAACTGCCACCTTTTAATCCATGTAACGAATGACACGAAAAACTAATTTTAAAAAAAATTGGACATTTTTATCTTTAAACGCGTTTTCCGGCTAAACTATGCGTCCTAGACCCATCAAACTTTACACTTTTCCTGTCCCTTAAAATTCGATTTGCGGCTAAACTACTTGCCCCAGCGACTTAAAAATTATATATTCGTGATCTTGGAACTGCCACCTTTTAATCCATGTAACGAATGACACGAAAAACTAATTTTAAAAAAATTGGACATTTTTATCTTTAAACGCGTTTTCCGGCTAAACTATGCGTCCTAGACCCATCAAACTTTACACTTTTCCTGTCCCTTAAAATTCGATTTGCGGCTAAACTACTTGCCCCAGCGACTTAAAAATTATATATTCGTGATCTTGGAACTGCCACCTTTTAATCCATGTAGCGAATGACACGAAAAACTAATTTTAAAAAAATTGGACATTTTTATCTTTAAACGCGTTTTCCGGCTAAACTATGCGTCCTAGACCAATCAAACTTTACACTTTTCCTGTCCCTTAAAATTCGATTTGCGGCTAAACTACTTGCCCCAGCGACTTAAAAATTATATATTCGTGATCTTGGAACTGCCACCTTTTAATCCATGTAACGAATGACACGAAAAACTAATTTTAAAAAAATTGGACATTTTTATCTTTAAACGCGTTTTCCGGCTAAACTATGCGTCCTAGACCCATCAAACTTTACACTTTTCCTGTCCCTTAAAATTCGATTTGCGGCTAAACTACTTGCCCCAGCGACTTAAAAATTATATATTCGTGATCTTGGAACTGCCACCTTTTAATCCATGTAACGAATGACACGAAAAACTAATTTTAAAAAAATTGGACATTTTTATCTTTAAACGCGTTTTCCGGCTAAACTATGCGTCCTAGACCCATCAAACTTTACACTTTTTCTGTCCCTTAAAATTCGATTTGCGGCTAAACTACTTGCCCCAGCGACTTAAAAATTATATATTCGTGATCTTGGAACTGCCACCTTTTAATCCATGTAACGAATGACACGAAAAACTAATTTTAAAAAAATTGGACATTTTTATCTTTTAAACGCGTTTTCCGGCTAAACTATGCGTCCTAGACCCATCAAACTTTACACTTTTCCTGTCCCTTAAAATTCGATTTGCGGCTAAACTACTTGCCCCAGCGACTTAAAAATTATATATTCGTGATCTTGGAACTGCCACCTTTTAATCCATGTAACGAATGACACGAAAAACTAATTTTAAAAAAATTGGACATTTTTATCTTTAAACGCGTTTTTCCGGCTAAACTATGCGTCCTAGACCCATCAAACTTTACACTTTTTCTGTCCCTTAAAATTCGATTTGCGGCTAAACTACTTGCCCCAGCGACTTAAAAATTATATATTCGTGATCTTGGAACTGCCACCTTTTAATCCATGTAACGAATGACACGAAAAACTAATTTTAAAAAAATTGGACATTTTTATCTTTAAACGCGTTTTCCGGCTAAACTATGCGTCCTAGACCCATCAAACTTTACACTTTTCCTGTCCCTTAAAATTCGATTTGCGGCTAAACTACTTGCCCCAGCGACTTAAAAATTATATATTCGTGATCTTGGAACTGCCACCTTTTAATCCATGTAACGAATGACACGAAAAACTAATTTTAAAAAAATTGGACATTTTTATCTTTAAACGCGTTTTCCGGCTAAACTATGCGTCCTAGACCCATCAAACTTTACACTTTTCCTGTCCCTTAAAATTCGATTTGCGGCTAAACTACTTGCCCCAGCGACTTAAAAATTATATATTCGTGATCTTGGAACTGCCACCTTTTAATCCATGTAACGAATGACACGAAAAACTAATTTTAAAAAAATTGGACATTTTTATCTTTAAACGCGTTTTCCGGCTAAACTATGCGTCCTAGACCCATCAAACTTTACACTTTTTCTGTCCCTTAAAATTCGATTTGCGGCTAAACTACTTGCCCCAGCGACTTAAAAATTATATATTCGTGATCTTGGAACTGCCACCTTTTAATCCATGTAACGAATGACACGAAAAACTAATTTTAAAAAAATTGGACATTTTTATCTTTAAACGCGTTTTCCGGCTAAACTATGCGTCCTAGACCCATCAAACTTTACACTTTTCCTGTCCCTTAAAATTCGATTTGCGGCTAAACTACTTGCCCCAGCGACTTAAAAATTATATATTCGTGATCTTGGAACTGCCACCTTTTAATCCATGTAGCGAATGACACGAAAAACTAATTTTAAAAAAATTGGACATTTTTATCTTTAAACGCGTTTTCCGGCTAAACTATGCGTCCTAGACCCATCAAACTTTACACTTTTCCTGTCCCTTAAAATTCAATTTGCGGCTAAACTACTTGCCCCAGCGACTTAAAAATTATATATTCGTGATCTTGGAACTGCCACCTTTTAATCCATGTAACGAATGACACGAAAAACTAATTTTAAAAAAATTGGACATTTTTATCTTTAAACGCGGTTTTCCGGCTAAACTATGCGTCCTAGACCCATCAAACTTTACACTTTTTCTGTCCCTTAAAATTCGATTTGCGGCTAAACTACTTGCCCCAGCCACTTAAAAATTATATATTCGTGATCTTGGAACTGCCACCTTTTAATCCATGTAACGAATGACACGAAAAACTAATTTTAAAAAAATTGGACATTTTTATCTTTAAACGCGTTTTCCGGCTAAACTATGCGTCCTAGACCCATCAAACTTTACACTTTTCCTGTCCCTTAAAATTCGATTTGCGGCTAAACTACTTGCCCCAGCGACTTAAAAATTATATATTCGTGATCTTGGAACTGCCACCTTTTAATCCATGTAACGAATGACACGAAAAACTAATTTTAAAAAAATTGGACATTTTTATCTTTAAACGCGTTTTCCGGCTAAACTATGCGTCCTAGACCCATCAAACTTTACACTTTTCCTGTCCCTTAAAATTCGATTTGCGGCTAAACTACTTGCCCCAGCGACTTAAAAATTATATATTCGTGATCTTGGAACTGCCACCTTTTAATCCATGTAACGAATGACACGAAAAACTAATTTTAAAAAAATTGGACATTTTTATCTTTAAACGCGTTTTCCGGCTAAACTATGCGTCCTAGACCCATCAAACTTTACACTTTTTCTGTCCCTTAAAATTCGATTTGCGGCTAAACTACTTGCCCCAGCGACTTAAAAATTATATATTCGTGATCTTGGAACTGCCACCTTTTAATCCATGTAACGAATGACACGAAAAACTAATTTTAAAAAAATTGGACATTTTTATCTTTAAACGCGTTTTCCGGCTAAACTATGCGTCCTAGACCCATCAAACTTTACACTTTTCCTGTCCCTTAAAATTCGATTTGCGGCTAAACTACTTGCCCCAGCGACTTAAAAATTATATATTCGTGATCTTGGAACTGCCACCTTTTAATCCATGTAACGAATGACACGAAAAACTAATTTTAAAAAAATTGGACATTTTTATCTTTAAACGCGTTTTCCGGCTAAACTATGCGTCCTAGACCCATCAAACTTTACACTTTTCCTGTCCCTTAAAATTCGATTTGCGGCTAAACTACTTGCCCCAGCGACTTAAAAATTATATATTCGTGATCTTGGAACTGCCACCTTTTAATCCATGTAACGGATGACACGAAAAACTAATTTTAAAAAAATTGGACATTTTTATCTTTAAACGCGTTTTCCGGCTAAACTATGCGTCCTAGACCCATCAAACTTTACACTTTTTCTGTCCCTTAAAATTCGATTTGCGGCTAAACTACTTGCCCCAGCGACTTAAAAATTATATATTCGTGATCTTGGAACTGCCACCTTTTAATCCATGTAACGAATGACACGAAAAACTAATTTTAAAAAAATTGGACATTTTTATCTTTAAACGCGTTTTCCGGCTAAACTATGCGTCCTAGACCCATCAAACTTTACACTTTTTCTGTCCCTTAAAATTCGATTTGCGGCTAAACTACTTGCCCCAGCGACTTAAAAATTATATATTCGTGATCTTGAAACTGCCACCTTTTAATCCATGTAACGAATGACACGAAAAACTAATTTTAAAAAAATTGGACATTTTTATCTTTAAACGCGTTTTCCGGCTAAACTATGCGTCCTAGACCCATCAAACTTTACACTTTTCCTGTCCCTTAAAATTCGATTTGCGGCTAAACTACTTGCCCCAGCGACTTAAAAATTATATATTCGTGATCTTGGAACTGCCACCTTTTAATCCATGTAACGAATGACACGAAAAACTAATTTTAAAAAAATTGGACATTTTTATCTTTAAACGCGTTTTCCGGCTAAACTATGCGTCCTAGACCCATCAAACTTTACACTTTTTCTGTCCCTTAAAATTCGATTTGCGGCTAAACTACTTGCCCCAGCGACTTAAAAATTATATATTCGTGATCTTGGAACTGCCACCTTTTAATCCATGTAACGAATGACACGAAAAACTAATTTTAAAAAAATTGGACATTTTTATCTTTAAACGCGTTTTCCGGCTAAACTATGCGTCCTAGACCCATCAAACTTTACACTTTTCCTGTCCCTTAAAATTCGATTTGCGGCTAAACTACTTGCCCCAGCGACTTAAAAATTATATATTCGTGATCTTGGAACTGCCACCTTTTAATCCATGTAACGAATGACACGAAAAACTAATTTTAAAAAAATTGGACATTTTTATCTTTAAACGCGTTTTCCGGCTAAACTATGCGTCCTAGACCCATCAAACTTTACACTTTTTCTGTCCCTTAAAATTCGATTTGCGGCTAAACTACTTGTCCCAGCGACTTAAAAATTATATATTCGTGATCTTGGAACTGCCACCTTTTAATCCATGTAACGAATGACACGAAAAACTAATTTTAAAAAAATTGGACATTTTTATCTTTAAACGCGTTTTCCGGCTAAACTATGCGTCCTAGACCCATCAAACTTTACACTTTTCCTGTCCCTTAAAATTCGATTTGCGGCTAAACTACTTGCCCCAGCGACTTAAAAATTATATATTCGTGATCTTGGAACTGCCACCTTTTAATCCATGTAACGAATGACACGAAAAACTAATTTTAAAAAAATTGGACATTTTTATCTTTAAACGCGTTTTCCGGCTAAACTATGCGTCCTAGACCCATCAAACTTTACACTTTTTCTGTCCCTTAAAATTCGATTTGCGGCTAAACTACTTGCCCCAGCGACTTAAAAATTATATATTCGTGATCTTGGAACTGCCACCTTTTAATCCATGTAACGAATGACACGAAAAACTAATTTTAAAAAAATTGGACATTTTTATCTTTAAACGCGTTTTCCGGCTAAGCTATGCGTCCTAGACCCATCAAACTTTACACTTTTCCTGTCCCTTAAAATTCGATTTGCGGCTAAACTACTTGCCCCAGCGACTTAAAAATTATATATTCGTGATCTTGGAACTGCCACCTTTTAATCCATGTAACGAATGACACGAAAAACTAATTTTAAAAAAATTGGACATTTTTATCTTTAAACGCGTTTTCCGGCTAAACTATGCGTCCTAGACCCATCAAACTTTACACTTTTTCTGTCCCTTAAAATTCGATTTGCGGCTAAACTACTTGCCCCAGCGACTTAAAAATTATATATTCGTGATCTTGGAACTGCCACCTTTTAATCCATGTAACGAATGACACGAAAAACTAATTTTAAAAAAATTGGACATTTTTATCTTTAAACGCGTTTTCCGGCTAAACTATGCGTCCTAGACCCATCAAACTTTACACTTTTTCTGTCCCTTAAAATTCGATTTGCGGCTAAACTACTTGCCCCAGCGACTTAAAAATTATATATTCGTGATCTTGGAACTGCCACCTTTTAATCCATGTAACGAATGACACGAAAAACTAATTTTAAAAAAATTGGACATTTTTATCTTTAAACGCGTTTTCCGGCTAAACTATGCGTCCTAGACCCATCAAACTTTACACTTTTCCTGTCCCTTAAAATTCGATTTGCGGCTAAACTACTTGCCCCAGCGACTTAAAAATTATATATTCGTGATCTTGGAACTGCCACCTTTTAATCCATGTAACGAATGACACGAAAAACTAATTTTAAAAAAATTGGACATTTTTATCTTTAAACGCGTTTTCCGGCTAAACTATGCGTCCTAGACCCATCAAACTTTACACTTTTTCTGTCCCTTAAAATTCGATTTGCGGCTAAACTACTTGCCCAGCGACTTAAAAATTATATATTCGTGATCTTGGAACTGCCACCTTTTAATCCATGTAACGAATGACACGAAAAACTAATTTTAAAAAAATTGGACATTTTTATCTTTAAACGCGTTTTCCGGCTAAACTATGCGTCCTAGACCCATCAAACTTTACACTTTTTCTGTCCCTTAAAATTCGATTTGCGGCTAAACTACTTGCCCAGCGACTTAAAAATTATATATTCGTGATCTTGGAACTGCCACCTTTTAATCCATGTAACGAATGACACGAAAAACTAATTTTAAAAAAATTGGACATTTTTATCTTTAAACGCGTTTTCCGGCTAAACTATGCGTCCTAGACCCATCAAACTTTACACTTTTCCTGTCCCTTAAAATTCGATTTGCGGCTAAACTACTTGCCCCAGCGACTTAAAAATTATATATTCGTGATCTTGGAACTGCCACCTTTTAATCCATGTAACGAATGACACGAAAAACTAATTTTAAAAAAAATGGACATTTTTATCTTTAAACGCGTTTTCCGGCTAAACTATGCGTCCTAGACCCATCAAACTTTACATTTTATATGTCCCTTAAAATTCGATTTGCGGCTAAACTACTTGCCCCAGCGACTTAAAAATTATATATTCGTGATCTTGGAACTGCCACCTTTTAATCCATGTAACGAATGACACGAAAAACTAATTTTAAAAAAATTGGACATTTTTATCTTTAAACGCGTTTTCCGGCTAAACTATGCGTCCTAGACCCATCAAACTTTACACTTTTTCTGTCCCTTAAAATTCGATTTGCGGCTAAACTACTTGTCCCAGCGACTTAAAAATTATATATTCGTGATCTTGGAACTGCCACCTTTTAATCCATGTAACGAATGACACGAAAAACTAATTTTAAAAAAATTGGACATTTTTATCTTTAAACGCGTTTTCCGGCTAAACTATGCGTCCTAGACCCATCAAACTTTACACTTTTCCTGTCCCTTAAAATTCGATTTGCGGCTAAACTACTTGCTCCAGCGACTTAAAAATTATATATTCGTGATCTTGGAACTGCCACCTTTTAATCCATGTAACGAATGACACGAAAAACTAATTTTAAAAAAATTGGACATTTTTATCTTTAAACGCGTTTTCCGGCTAAACTATGCGTCCTAGACCCATCAAACTTTACACTTTTTCTGTCCCTTAAAATTCGATTTGCGGCTAAACTACTTGCCCCAGCGACTTAAAAATTATATATTCGTGATCTTGGAACTGCCACCTTTTAATCCATGTAACGAATGACACGAAAAACTAATTTAAAAAAAATTGGACATTTTTATCTTTAAACGCGTTTTCCGGCTAAACTATGCGTCCTAGACCCATCAAACTTTACACTTTTCCTGTCCCTTAAAATTCGATTTGCGGCTAAACTACTTGCCCCAGCGACTTAAAAATTATATATTCGTGATCTTGGAACTGCCACCTTTTAATCCATGTAACGAATGACACGAAAAACTAATTTTAAAAAAATTGGACATTTTTATCTTTAAACGCGTTTTCCGGCTAAACTATGCGTCCTAGACCCATCAAACTTTACACTTTTCCTGTCCCTTAAAATTCGATTTGCGGCTAAACTACTTGCCCCAGCGACTTAAAAATTATATATTCGTGATCTTGGAACTGCCACCTTTTAATCCATGTAACGAATGACACGAAAAACTAATTTTAAAAAAATTGGACATTTTTATCTTTAAACGCGTTTTCCGGCTAAACTATGCGTCCTAGACCCATCAAACTTTACACTTTTTCTGTCCCTTAAAATTCGATTTGCGGCTAAACTACTTGCCCCAGCGACTTAAAAATTATATATTCGTGATCTTGGAACTGCCACCTTTTAATCCATGTAACGAATGACACGAAAAACTAATTTTAAAAAAATTGGACATTTTTATCTTTAAACGCGTTTTCCGGCTAAACTATGCGTCCTAGGCCCATCAAACTTTACACTTTTCCTGTCCCTTAAAATTCGATTTGCGGTTAAACTACTTGCCCCAGCGACTTAAAAATTATATATTCGTGATCTTGGAACTGCCACCTTTTAATCCATGTAACGAATGACACGAAAAACTAATTTTAAAAAAATTGGACATTTTTATCTTTAAACGCGTTTTCCGGCTAAACTATGCGTCCTAGACCCATCAAACTTTACACTTTTCCTGTCCCTTAAAATTCGATTTGCGGCTAAACTACTTGCCCCAGCGACTTAAAAATTATATATTCGTGATCTTGGAACTGCCACCTTTTAATCCATGTAACGAATGACACGAAAAACTAATTTTAAAAAAATTGGACATTTTTATTTTTAAACGCGTTTTCCGGCTAAACTATGCGTCCTAGACCCATCAAACTTTACACTTTTTCTGTCCCTTAAAATTCGATTTGCGGCTAAACTACTTGCCCCAGCGACTTAAAAATTATATATTCGTGATCTTGGAACTGCCACCTTTTAATCCATGTAACGAATGACACGAAAAACTAATTTTAAAAAAATTGGACATTTTTATCTTTAAACGCGTTTTCC
This sequence comes from Philhelius pedissequus, assembly GCA_910595825.1. NCBI lineage: Eukaryota > Metazoa > Arthropoda > Insecta > Diptera > Syrphidae > Philhelius > Philhelius pedissequus. The sequence continues at coordinate 9,647 of CAJVCO010000138.1, forward strand.
GGCTAAACTATGCGTCCTAGACCCATCAAACTTTACACTTTTCCTGTCCCTTAAAATTCGATTTGCGGCTAAACTACTTGCCCCAGCGACTTAAAAATTATATATTCGTGATCTTGGAACTGCCACCTTTTAATCCATGTAACGAATGACACGAAAAACTAATTTTAAAAAAATTGGACATTTTTATCTTTAAACGCGTTTTCCGGCTAAACTATGCGTCCTAGACCCATCAAACTTTACACTTTTCCTGTCCCTTAAAATTCGATTTGCGGCTAAACTACTTGCCCCAGCGACTTAAAAATTATATATTCGTGATCTTGGAACTGCCACCTTTTAATCCATGTAACGAATGACACGAAAAACTAATTTTAAAAAAATTGGACATTTTTATCTTTAAACGCGTTTTCCGGCTAAACTATGCGTCCTAGACCCATCAAACTTTACACTTTTCCTGTCCCTTAAAATTCGATTTGCGGCTAAACTACTTGCCCCAGCGACTTAAAAATTATATATTCGTGATCTTGGAACTGCCACCTTTTAATCCATGTAACGAATGACACGAAAAACTAATTTTAAAAAAATTGGACATTTTTATCTTTAAACGCGTTTTCCGGCTAAACTATGCGTCCTAGACCCATCAAACTTTACACTTTTTCTGTCCCTTAAAATTCGATTTGCGGCTAAACTACTTGCCCCAGCGACTTAAAAATTATATATTCGTGATCTTGGAACTGCCACCTTTTAATCCATGTAACGAATGACACGAAAAACTAATTTTAAAAAAATTGGACATTTTTATCTTTAAACGCGTTTTCCGGCTAAACTATGCGCCCTCGACCCATCAAACTTTACACTTTTCCTGTCCCTTAAAATTCGATTTGCGGCTAAACTACTTGCCCCAGCGACTTAAAAATTATATATTCGTGATCTTGGAACTGCCACCTTTTAATCCATGTAACGAATGACACGAAAAACTAATTTTAAAAAAATTGGACATTTTTATCTTTAAACGCGTTTTCCGGCTAAACTAACATATGCGTCCTAGACCCATCAAACTTTACACTTTTTCTGTCCCTTAAAATTCGATTTGCGGCTAAACTACTTGCCCCAGCGACTTAAAAATTATATATTCGTGATCTTGGAACTGCCACCTTTTAATCCATGTAACGAATGACACGAAAAACTAATTTTAAAAAAATTGGACATTTTTATCTTTAAACGCGTTTTCCGGCTAAACTATGCGTCCTAGACCCATCAAACTTTACACTTTTTCTGTCCCTTAAAATTCGATTTGCGGCTAAACTACTTGCCCCAGCGACTTAAAAATTATATATTCGTGATCTTGGAACTGCCACCTTTTAATCCATGTAACGAATGACACGAAAAACTAATTTAAAAAAAATTGGACATTTTTATCTTTAAACGCGTTTTCCGGCTAAACTATGCGTCCTAGACCCATCAAACTTTACACTTTTTCTGTCCCTTAAAATTCGATTTGCGGCTAAACTACTTGCCCCAGCGACTTAAAAATTATATATTCGTGATCTTGGAACTGCCACCTTTTAATCCATGTAACGAATGACACGATAAACTAATTTAAAAAAAAAATTGGACATTTTTATCTTTAAACGCGTTTTCCGGCTAAACTATGCGTCCTAGACCCATCAAACTTTACACTTTTTCTGTCCCTTAAAATTCGATTTGCGGCTAAACTACTTGCCCCAGCGACTTAAAAATTATATATTCGTGATCTTGGAACTGCCACCTTTTAATCCATGTAACGAATGACACGAAAAACTAATTTTAAAAAAATTGGACATTTTTATCTTTAAACGCGTTTTCCGGCTAAACTATGCATCCTAGACCCATCAAACTTTACACTTTTTCTGTCCCTTAAAATTCGATTTGCGGCTAAACTACTTGCCCCAGCGACTTAAAAATTATATATTCGTGATCTTGGAACTGCCACCTTTTAATCCATGTAACGAATGACACGAAAAACTAATTTTAAAAAAATTGGACATTTTTATCTTTAAACGCGTTTTCCGGCTAAACTATGCGTCCTAGACCCATCAAACTTTACACTTTTTCTGTCCCTTAAAATTCGATTTGCGGCTAAACTACTTGCCCCAGCGACTTAAAAATTATATATTCGTGATCTTGGAACTGCCACCTTTTAATCCATGTAACGAATGACACGAAAAACTAATTTTAAAAAAATTGGACATTTTTATCTTTAAACGCGTTTTCCGGCTAAACTATGCGTCCTAGACCCATCAAACTTTACACTTTTTCTGTCCCTTAAAATTCGATTTGCGGCTAAACTACTTGCCCCAGCGACTTAAAAATTATATATTCGTGATCTTGGAACTGCCACCTTTTAATCCATGTAACGAATGACACGAAAAACTAATTTAAAAAAAATTGGACATTTTTATCTTTAAACGCGTTTTCCGGCTAAACTATACGTCCTAGACCCATCAAACTTTACACTTTTTCTGTCCCTTAAAATTCGATTTGCGGCTAAACTACTTGCCCCAGCGACTTAAAAATTATATATTCGTGATCTTGGAACTGCCACCTTTTAATCCATGTAACGAATGACACGAAAAACTAATTTTAAAAAAATTGGACATTTTTATCTTTAAACGCGTTTTCCGGCTAAACTATGCGTCCTAGACCCATCAAACTTTACACTTTTTCTGTCCCTTAAAATTCGATTTGCGGCTAAACTACTTGCCCCAGCGACTTAAAAATTATATATTCGTGATCTTGGAACTGCCACCTTTTAATCCATGTAACGAATGACACGAAAAACTAATTTTAAAAAAATTGGACATTTTTATCTTTAAACGCGTTTTCCGGCTAAACTATGCGTCCTAGACCCATCAAACTTTACACTTTTTCTGTCCCTTAAAATTCGATTTGCGGCTAAACTACTTGCCCCAGCGACTTAAAAATTATACATTCGTGATCTTGGAACTGCCACCTTTTAATCCATGTAACGAATGACACGAAAAACTAATTTTAAAAAAATTGGACATTTTTATCTCTAAACGCGTTTTCCGGCTAAACTATGCGTCCTAGACCCATCAAACTTTACACTTTTTCTCTCCCTTAAAATTCGATTTGCGGCTAAACTACTTGCCCCAGCGACTTAAAAATTATATATTAGTGATCTTGGAACTGCCACCTTTTAATCCATGTAACGAATGACACGAAAAACTAATTTTAAAAAAATTGGACATTTTTATCTTTAAACGCGTTTTCCGGCTAAACTATGCGTCCTAGACCCATCAAACTTTACACTTTTTCTGTCCCTTAAAATTCGATTTGCGGCTAAACTACTTGCCCCAGCGACTTAAAAATTATATATTCGTGATCTTGGAACTGCCACCTTTTAATCCATGTAACGAATGACACGATAAACTAATTTAAAAAAAAAATTGGACATTTTTATCTTTAAACGCGTTTTCCGGCTAAACTATGCGTCCTAGACCCATCAAACTTTACACTTTTTCTGTCCCTTAAAATTCGATTTGCGGCTAAACTACTTGCCCCAGCGACTTAAAAATTATATATTCGTGATCTTGGAACTGCCACCTTTTAATCCATGTAACGAATGACACGAAAAACTAATTTTAAAAAAATTGGACATTTTTATCTTTAAACGCGTTTTCCGGCTAAACTATGCGTCCTAGACCCATCAAACTTTACACTTTTTCTGTCCCTTAAAATTCGATTTGCGGCTAAACTACTTGCCCCAGCGACTTAAAAATTATATATTCGTGATCTTGGAACTGCCACCTTTTAATCCATGTAACGAATGACACGAAAAACTAATTTTAAAAAAATTGGACATTTTTATCTTTAAACGCGTTTTCCGGCTAAACTATGCGTCCTAGACCCATCAAACTTTACACTTTTTCTGTCCCTTAAAATTCGATTTGCGGCTAAACTACTTGCCCCAGCGACTTAAAAATTATATATTCGTGATCTTGGAACTGCCACCTTTTAATCCATGTAACGAATGACACAAAAAACTAATTTTAAAAAAATTGGACATTTTTATCTTTAAACGCGTTTTCCGGCTAAACTATGCGTCCTAGACCCATCAAACTTTACACTTTTTCTGTCCCTTAAAATTCGATTTGCGGCTAAACTACTTGCCCCAGCGACTTAAAAATTATATATTCGTGATCTTGGAACTGCCACCTTTTAATCCATGTAACGAATGACACGAAAAACTAATTTTAAAAAAATTGGACATTTTTATCTTTAAACGCGTTTTCCGGCTAAACTATGCGTCCTAGACCCATCAAACTTTACACTTTTTCTGTCCCTTAAAATTCGATTTGCGGCTAAACTACTTGCCCCAGCGACTTAAAAATTATATATTCGTGATCTTGGAACTGCCACCTTTTAATCCATGTAACGAATGACACGAAAAACTAATTTTAAAAAAATTGGACATTTTTATCTTTAAACGTGTTTTCCGGCTAAACTATGCGTCCTAGACCCATCAAACTTTACACTTTTTCTGTCCCTTAAAATTCGATTTGCGGCTAAACTACTTGCCCCAGCGACTTAAAAATTATATATTCGTGATCATGGAACTGCCACCTTTTAATCCATGTAACGAATGACACGAAAAACTAATTTTAAAAAAATTGGACATTTTTATCTTTAAACGCGTTTTCCGGCTAAACTATGCGTCCTAGACCCATCAAACTTTACACTTTTTCTGTCCCTTAAAATTCGATTTGCCGCTAAACTACTTACCCCAGCGACTTAAAAATTATATATTCGTGATCTTGGAACTGCCACCTTTTAATCCATGTAACGAATGACACGAAAAACTAATTTTAAAAAAATTGGACATTTTTATCTCTAAACGCGTTTTCCGGCTAAACTATGCGTCCTAGACCCATCAAATTTTACACTTTTTCTGTCCCTTAAAATTCGATTTGCGGCTAAACTACTTGCCCCAGCGACTTAAAAATTATATATTCGTGATCTTGGAACTGCCACCTTTTAATCCATGTAACGACACGAAAAACTAATTTTAAAAAAATTGGACATTTTTATCTTTAAACGCGTTTTCCGGCCAAACTATGCGTCCTAGACCCATCAAACTTTACACTTTTTCTGTCCCTTAAAATTCGATTTGCAGCTAAACTACTTGCCCCAGCGACTTAAAAATTATACATTCGTGATCTTGGAACTGCCACCTTTTAATCCATGTAACGAATGACACGAAAAACTAATTTAAAAAAAATTGGACATTTTTATCTTTAAACGCGTTTTCCGGCTAAACTATGCGTCCTAGACCCATCAAACTTTACACTTTTTCTGTCCCTTAAAATTCGATTTGCGGCTAAACTACTTGCCCCAGCGACTTAAAAATTATATATTAGTGATCTTGGAACTGCCACCTTTTAATCCATGTAACGAATGACACGAAAAACTAATTTTAAAAAAATTGGACATTTTTATCTTTAAACGCGTTTTCCGGCTAAACTATGCGTCCTAGACCCATCAAACTTTACACTTTTTCTGTCCCTTAAAATTCGATTTGCGGCTAAACTACTTGCCCCAGCGACTTAAAAATTATATATTCGTGATCTTGGAACTGCCACCTTTTAATCCATGTAACGAATGACACGATAAACTAATTTAAAAAAAAAAATTGGACATTTTTATCTTTAAACGCGTTTTCCGGCTAAATTATGCGTCCTAGACCCATCAAACTTTACACTTTTTCTGTCCCTTAAAATTCGATTTGCGGCTAAACTACTTGCCCCAGCGACTTAAAAATTATATATTCGTGATCTTGGAACTGCCACCTTTTAATCCATGTAACGAATGACACGAAAAACTAATTTTAAAAAAATTGGACATTTTTATCTTTAAACGCGTTTTCCGGCTAAACTATGCGTCCTAGACCCATCAAACTTTACACTTTTTCTGTCCCTTAAAATTCGATTTGCGGCTAAACTACTTGCCCCAGCGACTTAAAAATTATATATTCGTGATCTTGGAACTGCCACCTTTTAATCCATGTAACGAATGACACGAAAAACTAATTTTAAAAAAATTGGACATTTTTATCTTTAAACGCGTTTTCCGGCTAAACTATGCGTCCTAGACCCATCAAACTTTACACTTTTTCTGTCCCTTAAAATTCGATTTGCGGCTAAACTACTTGCCCCAGCGACTTAAAAATTATATATTCGTGATCTTGGAACTGCCACCTTTTAATCCATGTAACGAATGACACAAAAAACTAATTTTAAAAAAATTGGACATTTTTATCTTTAAACGCGTTTTCCGGCTAAACTATGCGTCCTAGACCCATCAAACTTTACACTTTTTCTGTCCCTTAAAATTCGATTTGCGGCTAAACTACTTGCCCCAGCGACTTAAAAATTATATATTCGTGATCTTGGAACTGCCACCTTTTAATCCATGTAACGAATGACACGAAAAACTAATTTTAAAAAAATTGGACATTTTTATCTTTAAACGCGTTTTCCGGCTAAACTATGCGTCCTAGACCCATCAAACTTTACACTTTTTCTGTCCCTTAAAATTCGATTTGCGGCTAAACTACTTGCCCCAGCGACTTAAAAATTATATATTCGTGATCTTGGAACTGCCACCTTTTAATCCATGTAACGAATGACACGAAAAACTAATTTTAAAAAAATTGGACATTTTTATCTTTAAACGTGTTTTCCGGCTAAACTATGCGTCCTAGACCCATCAAACTTTACACTTTTTCTGTCCCTTAAAATTCGATTTGCGGCTAAACTACTTGCCCCAGCGACTTAAAAATTATATATTCGTGATCATGGAACTGCCACCTTTTAATCCATGTAACGAATGACACGAAAAACTAATTTTAAAAAAATTGGACATTTTTATCTTTAAACGCGTTTTCCGGCTAAACTATGCGTCCTAGACCCATCAAACTTTACACTTTTTCTGTCCCTTAAAATTCGATTTGCCGCTAAACTACTTACCCCAGCGACTTAAAAATTATATATTCGTGATCTTGGAACTGCCACCTTTTAATCCATGTAACGAATGACACGAAAAACTAATTTTAAAAAAATTGGACATTTTTATCTCTAAACGCGTTTTCCGGCTAAACTATGCGTCCTAGACCCATCAAATTTTACACTTTTTCTGTCCCTTAAAATTCGATTTGCGGCTAAACTACTTGCCCCAGCGACTTAAAAATTATATATTCGTGATCTTGGAACTGCCACCTTTTAATCCATGTAACGACACGAAAAACTAATTTTAAAAAAATTGGACATTTTTATCTTTAAACGCGTTTTCCGGCCAAACTATGCGTCCTAGACCCATCAAACTTTACACTTTTTATGTCCCTTAAAATTCGATTTGCAGCTAAACTACTTGCCCCAGCGACTTAAAAATTATACATTCGTGATCTTGGAACTGCCACCTTTTAATCCATGTAACGAATGACACGAAAAACTAATTTAAAAAAAATTGGACATTTTTATCTTTAAACGCGTTTTCCGGCTAAACTATGCGTCCTAGACCCATCAAACTTTACACTTTTTCTGTCCCTTAAAATTCGATTTGCGGCTAAACTACTTGCCCCAGCGACTTAAAAATTATATATTCGTGATCTTGGAACTGCCACCTTTTAATCCATGTAACGAATGACACGAAAAACTAATTTTAAAAAAATTGGACATTTTTATCTTTAAACGCGTTTTCCGGCTAAACTATGCGTCCTAGACCCATCAAACTTTACACTTTTTCTGTCCCTTAAAATTCGATTTGCGGCTAAACTACTTGCCCCAGCGACTTAAAAATTATATATTCGTGATCTTGGAACTGCCACCTTTTAATCCATGTAACGAATGACACGAAAAACTAATTTTAAAAAAATTGGACATTTTTATCTTTAAACGCGTTTTCCGGCTAAACTATGCGTCCTAGACCCATCAAACTTTACACTTTTTCTGTCCCTTAAAATTCGATTTGCGGCTAAACTACTTGCCCCAGCGACTTAAAAATTATATATTCGTGATCTTGGAACTGCCACCTTTTAATCCATGTAACGAATGACACGAAAAACTAATTTTAAAAAAATTGGACATTCTTATCTGTAAACGCGTTTTCCGGCTAAACTATGACCCATCAAACTTTACACTTTTTCTGTCCCTTAAAATTCGATTTGCGGCTAAACTACTTGCCCCAGCGACTTAAAAATTATATATTCGTGATCTTGGAACTGCCACCTTTTAATCCATGTAACGAATGACACGAAAAACTAATTTTAAAAAAATTGGACATTTTTATCTTTAAACGCGTTTTCCGGCTAAACTATGCGTCCTAGACCCATCAAACTTTACACTTTTTCTGTCCCTTAAAATTCGATTTGCGGCTAAACTACTTGCCCCAGCGACTTAAAAATTATATATTCGTGATCTTGGAACTGCCACCTTTTAATCCATGTAACGAATGACACGAAAAACTAATTTTAAAAAAATTGGACATTTTTATCTTTAAACGCGTTTTCCGGCTAAACTATGCGTCCTAGACCCATCAAACTTTACACTTTTTCTGTCCCTTAAAATTCGATTTGCGGCTAAACTACTTGCCCCAGCGACTTAAAAATTATATATTCGTGATCTTGGAACTGCCACCTTTTAATCCATGTAACGAATGACACGAAAAACTAATTTTAAAAAAATTGGACATTTTTATCTTTAAACGCGTTTTCCGGCTAAACTATGCGTCCTAGACCCATCAAACTTTACACTTTTTCTGTCCCTTAAAATTCGATTTGCGGCTAAACTACTTGCCCCAGCGACTTAAAAATTATATATTCGTGATCTTGGAACTGCCACCTTTTAATCCATGTAACGAATGACACGAAAAACTAATTTTAAAAAAATTGGACATTTTTATCTTTAAACGCGTTTTCCGGCTAAACTATGCGTCCTAGACCCATCAAACTTTACACTTTTTCTGTCCCTTAAAAATCGATTTGCGGCTAAACTACTTGCCCCAGCGACTTAAAAATTATATATTCGTGATCTTGGAACTGCCACGTTTTAATCCATGTAACGAATGACACGAAAAACTAATTTTAAAAAAATTGGACATTTTTATCTTTAAACGCGTTTTCCGGCTAAACTATGCGTCCTAGACCCATCAAACTTTACACTTTTTCTGTCCCTTAAAATTCGATTTGCGGCTAAACTACTTGCCCCAGTGACTTAAAAATTATATATTCGTGATCTTGGAACTGCCAACTTTTAATCCATGTAACGAATGACACGAAAAACTAATTTTAAAAAAATTGGACATTTTTATCTTTAAACGCGTTTTCCGGCTAAACTATGCGTCCTAGACCCATCAAACTTTACACTTTTTCTGTCCCTTAAAATTCGATTTGCGGCTAAACTACTTGCCCCAGCGACTTAAAAATTATATATTCGTGATCTTGGAACTGCCACCTTTTAAATCCATGTAACGAATGACACGAAAAACTAATTTTAAAAAAATTGGACATTTTTATCTTTAAACGCGTTTTCCGGCTAAACTATGCGTCCTAGACCCATCAAACTTTACACTTTTTCTGTCCCTTAAAATTCGATTTGCGGCTAAACTACTTGCCCCAGCGACTTAAAAATTATATATTCGTGATCTTGGAACTGCCACCTTTTAATCCATGTAACGAATGACACGAAAAACTAATTTTAAAAAAATTGGACATTTTTATCTTTAAACGCGTTTTCCGGCTAAACTATGCGTCCTAGACCCATCAAACTTTACACTTTTTCTGTCCCTTAAAATTCGATTTGCGGCTAAACTACTTGCCCCAGCGACTTAAAAATTATATATTCGTGATCTTGGAACTGCCACCTTTTAATCCATGTAACGAATGACACGAAAAACTAATTTTAAAAAAAATTGGACATTTTTATCTTTAAACGCGTTTTCCGGCTAAACTATGCGTCCTAGACCCATCAAACTTTACACTTTTTCTGTCCCTTAAAATTCGATTTGCGGCTAAACTACTTGCCCCAGCGACTTAAAAATTATATATTCGTGATCTTGGAACTGCCACCTTTTAATCCATGTAACGAATGACACGAAAAACTAATTTTAAAAAAATTGGACATTTTTATCTTTAAACGCGTTTTCCGGCTAAACTATGCGTCCTAGACCCATCAAACTTTACACTTTTTCTGTCCCTTAAAATTCGATTTGCGGCTAAACTACTTGCCCCAGCGACTTAAAAATTATATATTCGTGATCTTGGAACTGCCACCTTTTAATCCATGTAACGAATGACACGAAAAACTAATTTTAAAAAAATTGGACATTTTTATCTTTAAACGCGTTTTCCGGCTAAACTATGCGTCCTAGACCCATCAAACTTTACACTTTTTCTGTCCCTTGAAATTCGATTTGCGGCTAAACTACTTGCCCCAGCGACTTAAAAATTATATATTCGTGATCTTGGAACTGCCACCTTTTAATCCATGTAACGAATGACACGAAAAACTAATTTAAAAAAAAATTGGACATTTTTATCTTTAAACGCGTTTTCCGGCTAAACTATGCGTCCTAGACCCATCAAACTTTACACTTTTTCTGTCCCTTAAAATTCGATTTGCGGCTAAACTACTTGCCCCAGCGACTTAAAAATTATATATTCGTGATCTTGGAACTGCCACCTTTTAATCCATGTAACGAATGACACGAAAAACTAATTTTAAAAAAATTGGACATTTTTATCTTTAAACGCGTTTTCCGGCTAAACTATGCGTCCTAGACCCATCAAACTTTACACTTTTTCTGTCCCTTAAAATTCGATTTGCGGCTAAACTACTTGCCCCAGCGACTTAAAAATTATATATTCGTGATCTTGGAACTGCCACCTTTTAATCCATGTAACGAATGACACGAAAAAACTAATTTTAAAAAAATTGGACATTTTTATCTTTAAACGCGTTTTCCGGCTAAACTATGCGTCCTAGACCCATCAAACTTTACACTTTTTCTGTCCCTTAAAATTCGATTTGCGGCTAAACTACTTGCCCCAGCGACTTAAAAATTATATATTCGTGATCTTGGAACTGCCACCTTTTAATCCAGGTAACGAATGCCACGAAAAACTAATTTTAAAAAAATTGGACATTTTTATCTTTAAACGCGTTTTCCGGCTAAACTATGCGTCCTAGACCCATCAAACTTTACACTTTTTCTGTCCCTTAAAATTCGATTTGCGGCTAAACTACTTGCCCCAGCGACTTAAAAATTATATATTCGTGATCTTGGAACTGCCACCTTTTAATCCATGTAACGAATGACACGAAAAACTAATTTTAAAAAAAATTGGACATTTTTATCTTTAAACGCGTTTTCCGGCTAAACTATGCGTCCTAGACCCATCAAACTTTACACTTTTTCTGTCCCTTAAAATTCGATTTGCGGCTAAACTACTTGCCCCAGCGACTTAAAAATTATATATTCGTGATCTTGGAACTGCCACCTTTTAATCCATGTAACGAATGACACGAAAAACTAATTTTAAAAAAATTGGACATTTTTATCTTTAAACGCGTTTTCCGGCTAAACTATGCGTCCTAGACCCATCAAACTTTACACTTTTTCTGTCCCTTAAAATTCGATTTGCGGCTAAACTACTTGCCCCAGCGACTTAAAAATTATATATTCGTGATCTTGGAACTGCCACCTTTTAATCCATGTAACGAATGACACGAAAAACTAATTTTAAAAAAATTGGACATTTTTATCTTTAAACGCGTTTTCCGGCCAAACTATGCGTCCTAGACCCATCAAACTTTACACTTTTTCTGTCCCTTAAAATTCGATTTGCAGCTAAACTACTTGCCCCAGCGACTTAAAAATTATACATTCGTGATCTTGGAACTGCCACCTTTTAATCCATGTAACGAATGACACGAAAAACTAATTTAAAAAAAATTGGACATTTTTATCTTTAAACGCGTTTTCCGGCTAAACTATGCGTCCTAGACCCATCAAACTTTACACTTTTTCTGTCCCTTAAAATTCGATTTGCGGTTAAATTACTTGCCCCAGCGACTTAAAAATTATATATTCGTGATCTTGGAACTGCCACCTTTTAATCCATGTAACGAATGACACGAAAAACTAATTTTAAAAAAATTGGACATTTTTATCTTTAAACGCGTTTTCCGGCTAAACTATGCGTCCTAGACCCATCAAACTTTACACTTTTTCTGTCCCTTAAAATTCGATTTGCGGCTAAACTACTTGCCCCAGCGACTTAAAAATTATATATTCGTGATCTTGGAACTGCCACCTTTTAATCCATGTAACGAATGACACGAAAAACTAATTTTAAAAAAATTGGACATTTTTATCTTTAAATGCGTTTTCCGGCTAAACTATGCGTCCTAGACCCATCAAACTTTACACTTTTTCTGTCCCTTAAAATTCGATTTGCGGCTAAACTACTTGCCCAGCGACTTAAAAATTATATATTCGTGATCTTGGAACTGCCACCTTTTAATCCATGTAACGAATGACACGAAAAACTAATTTTAAAAAAATTGGACATTTTTATCTTTAAACGCGTTTTCCGGCTAAACTATGCGTCCTAGACCCATCAAACTTTACACTTTTTCTGTCCCTTAAAATTCGATTTGCGGCTAAACTACTTGCCCCAGTGACTTAAAAATTATATATTCGTGATCTTGGAACTGCCACCTTTTAATCCATGTAACGAATGACACGAAAAACTAATTTTAAAAAAATTGGACATTTTTATCTTTAAACGCGTTTTCCGGCTAAACTATGCGTCCTAGACCCATCAAACTTTACACTTTTTCTGTCCCTTAAAATTCGATTTGCGGCTAAACTACTTGCCCCAGCGACTTAAAAATTATATATTCGTGATCTTGGAACTGCCACCTTTTAATCCATGTAACGAATGACACGAAAAACTAATTTTAAAAAAATTGGACATTTTTATCTTTAAACGCGTTTTCCGGCTAAACTATGCGTCCTAGACCCATCAAACTTTACACTTTTTCTGTCCCTTAAAATTCGATTTGCGGCTAAACTACTTGCCCCAGCGACTTAAAAATTATATATTCGTGATCTTGGAACTGCCACCTTTTAATCCATGTAACGAATGACACGAAAAACTAATTTTAAAAAAATTGGACATTTTTATCTTTAAACGCGTTTTCCGGCTAAACTATGCGTCCTAGACCCATCAAACTTTACACTTTTTCTGTCCCTTAAAATTCGATTTGCGGCTAAACTACTTGCCCCAGCGACTTAAAAATTATATATTCGTGATCTTGGAACTGCCACCTTATAATCCATGTAACGAATGACACGAAAAACTAATTTTAAAAAAATTGGACATTTTTATCTTTAAACGCGTTTTCCGGCTAAACTATGCGTCCTAGACCCATCAAACTTTACACTTTTTCTGTCCCTTAAAATTCGATTTGCGGCTAAACTACTTGCCCCAGCGACTTAAAAATTATATATTCGTGATCTTGGAACTGCCACCTTTTAATCCATGTAACGAATGACACGAAAAACTAATTTTAAAAAAATTGGACATTTTTATCTTTAAACGCGTTTTCCGGCTAAACTATGCGTCCTAGACCCATCAAACTTTACACTTTTTCTGTCCCTTAAAATTCGATTTGCGGCTAAACTACTTGCCCCAGCGACTTAAAAATTATATATTCGTGATCTTGGAACTGCCACCTTTTAATCCATGTAACGAATGACACGAAAAACTAATTTTAAAAAAATTGGACATTTTTATCTTTAAACGCGTTTTCCGGCTAAACTATGCGTCCTAGACCCATCAAACTTTACACTTTTTCTGTCCCTTAAAATTCGATTTGCGGCTAAACTACTTGCCCCAGCGACTTAAAAATTATATATTCGTGATCTTGGAACTGCCACCTTTTAATCCATGTAACGAATGACACGAAAAACTAATTTTAAAAAAATTGGACATTTTTATCTTTAAACGCGTTTTCCGGCTAAACTATGCGTCCTAGACCCATCAAACTTTACACTTTTTCTGTCCCTTAAAATTCGATTTGCGGCTTAACTACTTGCCCCAGCGACTTAAAAATTATATATTCGTGATCTTGGAACTGCCACCTTTTAATCCATGTAACGAATGACACGAAAAACTAATTTTAAAAAAATTGGACGTTTTTATCTTTAAACGCGTTTTCCGGCTAAACTATGCGTCCTAGACCCATCAAACTTTACACTTTTTCTGTCCCTTAAAATTCGATTTGCGGCTAAACTACTTGCCCCAGCGACTTAAACATTATATATTCGTGATCTTGGAACTGCCACCTTTTAATCCATGTAACGAATGACACGAAAAACTAATTTTAAAAAAATTGGACATTTTTATCTTTAAACGCGTTTTCCGGCTAAACTATGCGTCCTAGACCCATCAAACTTTACACTTTTTCTGTCCCTTAAAATTCGATTTGCGGCTAAACTACTTGCCCCAGCGACTTAAAAATTATATATTCGTGATCTTGGAACTGCCACCTTTTAATCCATGTAACGAATGACACGAAAAACTAATTTTAAAAAAATTGGACATTTTTATCTTTAAACGCGTTTTCCGGCTAAACTATGCGTCCTAGACCCATCAAACTTTACACTTTTTCTGTCCCTTAAAATTCGATTTGCGGCTAAACTACTTGCCCCAGCGACTTAAAAATTATATATTCGTGATCTTGGAACTGCCACCTTTTAATCCATGTAACGAATGACACGAAAAACTAATTTTAAAAAAATTGGACATTTTTATCTTTAAACGCGTTTTCCGGCTAAACTATGCGTCCTAGACCCATCAAACTTTACACTTTTTCTGTCCCTTAAAATTCGATTTGCGGCTAAACTACTTGCCCCAGCGACTTAAAAATTATATATTCGTGATCTTGGAACTGCCACCTTTTAATCCATGTAACGAATGACACGAAAAACTAATTTTAAAAAAATTGAACATTTTTATCTTTAAACGCGTTTTCCGGCTAAACTATGCGTCCTAGACCCATCAAACTTTACACTTTTTCTGTCCCTTAAAATTCGATTTGCGGCTAAACTACTTGCCCCAGCGACTTAAAAATTATATATTCGTGATCTTGGAACTGCCACCTTTTAATCCATGTAACGAATGACACGAAAAACTAATTTAAAAAAAATTGGACATTTTTATCTTTAAACGCGTTTTCCGGCTAAACTATGCGTCCTAGACCCATCAAACTTTACACTTTTTCTGTCCCTTAAAATTCGATTTGCGGCTAAACTACTTGCCCCAGCGACTTAAAAATTATATATTCGTGATCTTGGAACTGCCACCTTTTAATCCATGTAACGAATGACACGAAAAACTAATTTTAAAAAAATTGGACATTGGCGTTTTCCGGCTAAACTATGCGTCCTAGACCCATCAAACTTTACACTTTTTCTGTCCCTTAAAATTCGATTTGCGGCTAAACTACTTGCCCCAGCGACTTAAAAATTATATATTCGTGATCTTGGAACTGCCACCTTTTAATCCATGTAACGAATGACACGAAAAACTAATTTTAAAAAAATTGGACATTTTTATCTTTAAACGCGTTTTCCGGCTAAACTATGCGTCCTAGACCCATCAAACTTTACACTTTTTCTGTCCCTTAAAATTCGATTTGCGGCTAAACTACTTGCCCCAGCGACTTAAAAATTATATATTCGTGATCTTGGAACTGCCACCTTATAATCCATGTAACGAATGACACGAAAAACTAATTTTAAAAAAATTGGACATTTTTATCTTTAAACGCGTTTTCCGGCTAAACTATGCGTCCTAGACCCATCAAACTTTACACTTTTTCTGTCCCTTAAAATTCGATTTGCGGCTAAACTACTTGCCCCAGCGACTTAAAAATTTTATATTCGTGATCTTGGAACTGCCACCTTTTAATCCATGTAACGAATGACACGAAAAACTAATTTTAAAAAAATTGGACATTTTTATCTTTAAACGCGTTTTCCGGCTAAACTATGCGTCCTAGACCCATCAAACTTTACACTTTTTCTGTCCCTTAAAATTCGATTTGCGGCTAAACTACTTGCCCCAGCGACTTAAAAATTATATATTCGTGATCTTGGAACTGCCACCTTTTAATCCATGTAACGAATGACACGAAAAACTAATTTTAAAAAAATTGGACATTTTTATCTTTAAACGCGTTTTCCGGCTAAACTATGCGTCCTAGACCCATCAAACTTTACACTTTTTCTGTCCCTTAAAATTCGATTTGCGGCTAAACTACTTGCCCCAGCGACTTAAAAATTATATATTCGTGATCTTGGAACTGCCACCTTTTAATCCATGTAACGAATGACACGAAAAACTAATTTTAAAAAAATTGGACATTTTTATCTTTAAACGCGTTTTCCGGCTAAACTATGCGTCCTAGACCCATCAAACTTTACACTTTTTCTGTCCCTTAAAATTCGATTTGCGGCTTAACTACTTGCCCCAGCGACTTAAAAATTATATATTCGTGATCTTGGAACTGCCACCTTTTAATCCATGTAACGAATGACACGAAAAACTAATTTTAAAAAAATTGGACATTTTTATCTTTAAACGCGTTTTCCGGCTAAACTATGCGTCCTAGACCCATCAAACTTTACACTTTTTCTGTCCCTTAAAATTCGATTTGCGGCTAAACTACTTGCCCCAGCGACTTAAAAATTATATATTCGTGATCTTGGAACTGCCACCTTTTAATCCATGTAACGAATGACACGAAAAACTAATTTTAAAAAAATTGGACATTTTTATCTTTAAACGCGTTTTCCGGCTAAACTATGCGTCCTAGACCCATCAAACTTTACACTTTTTCTGTCCCTTAAAATTCGATTTGCGGCTAAACTACTTGCCCCAGCGACTTAAAAATTATATATTCGTGATCTTGGAACTGCCACCTTTTAATCCATGTAACGAATGACACGAAAAACTAATTTTAAAAAAATTGGACATTGGCGTTTTCCGGCTAAACTATGCGTCCTAGACCCATCAAACTTTACACTTTTTCTGTCCCTTAAAATTCGATTTGCGGCTAAACTACTTGCCCCAGCGACTTAAAAATTATATATTCGTGATCTTGGAACTGCCACCTTTTAATCCATGTAACGAATGACACGAAAAACTAATTTTAAAAAAATTGGACATTTTTATCTTTAAACGCGTTTTCCGGCTAAACTATGCGTCCTAGACCCATCAAACTTTACACTTTTTCTGTCCCTTAAAATTCGATTTGCGGCTAAACTACTTGCCCCAGCGACTTAAAAATTATATATTCGTGATCTTGGAACTGCCACCTTATAATCCATGTAACGAATGACACGAAAAACTAATTTTAAAAAAATTGGACATTTTTATCTTTAAACGCGTTTTCCGGCTAAACTATGCGTCCTAGACCCATCAAACTTTACACTTTTTCTGTCCCTTAAAATTCGATTTGCGGCTAAACTACTTGCCCCAGCGACTTAAAAATTTTATATTCGTGATCTTGGAACTGCCACCTTTTAATCCATGTAACGAATGACACGAAAAACTAATTTTAAAAAAATTGGACATTTTTATCTTTAAACTATGCGTCCTAGACCCATCAAACTTTACACTTTTTCTGTCCCTTAAAATTCGATTTGCGGCTAAACTACTTGCCCCAGCGACTTAAAAATTATATATTCGTGATCTTGGAACTGCCACCTTTTAATCCATGTAACGAATGACACGAAAAACTAATTTTAAAAAAATTGGACATTTTTATCTTTAAACGCGTTTTCCGGCTAAACTATGCGTCCTAGACCCATCAAACTTTACACTTTTTCTGTCCCTTAAAATTCGATTTGCGGCTAAACTACTTGCCCCAGCGACTTAAAAATTATATATTCGTGATCTTGGAACTGCCACCTTTTAATCCATGTAACGAATGACACGAAAAACTAATTTTAAAAAAATTGGACATTTTTATCTTTAAACGCGTTTTCCGGCTAAACTATGCGTCCTAGACCCATCAAACTTTACACTTTTTCTGTCCCTTAAAATTCGATTTGCGGCTTAACTACTTGCCCCAGCGACTTAAAAATTATATATTCGTGATCTTGGAACTGCCACCTTTTAATCCATGTAACGAATGACACGAAAAACTAATTTTAAAAAAATTGGACATTTTTATCTTTAAACGCGTTTTCCGGCTAAACTATGCGTCCTAGACCCATCAAACTTTACACTTTTTCTGTCCCTTAAAATTCGATTTGCGGCTAAACTACTTGCCCCAGCGACTTAAAAATTATATATTCGTGATCTTGGAACTGCCACCTTTTAATCCATGTAACGAATGACACGAAAAACTAATTTTAAAAAAATTGGACATTTTTATCTTTAAACGCGTTTTCCGGCTAAACTATGCGTCCTAGACCCATCAAACTTTACACTTTTTCTGTCCCTTAAAATTCGATTTGCGGCTAAACTACTTGCCCCAGCGACTTAAAAATTATATATTCGTGATCTTGGAACTGCCACCTTTTAATCCATGTAACGAATGACACGAAAAACTAATTTTAAAAAAATTGGACATTTTTATCTTTAAACGCGTTTTCCGGCTAAACTATGCGTCCTAGACCCATCAAACTTTACACTTTTTCTGTCCCTTAAAATTCGATTTGCGGCTAAACTACTTGCCCCAGCGACTTAAAAATTATATATTCGTGATCTTGGAACTGCCACCTTTTAATCCATGTAACGAATGACACGAAAAACTAATTTTAAAAAAATTGGACATTTTTATCTTTAAACGCGTTTTCCGGCTAAACTATGCGTCCTAGACCCATCAAACTTTACACTTTTTCTGTCCCTTAAAATTCGATTTGCGGCTAAACTACTTGCCCCAGCGACTTAAAAATTATATATTCGTGATCTTGGAACTGCCACCTTTTAATCCATGTAACGAATGACACGAAAAACTAATTTTAAAAAAATTGGACATTTTTATCTTTAAACGCGTTTTCCGGCTAAACTATGCGTCCTAGACCCATCAAACTTTACACTTTTTCTGTCCCTTAAAATTCGATTTGCGGCTAAACTACTTGCCCCAGCGACTTAAAAATTATATATTCGTGATCTTGGAACTGCCACCTTTTAATCCATGTAACGAATGACACGAAAAACTAATTTTTAAAAAATTGGACATTTTTATCTTTAAACGCGTTTTCCGGCTAAACTATGCGTCCTAGACCCATCAAACTTTACACTTTTTCTGTCCCTTAAAATTCGATTTGCGGCTAAACTACTTGCCCCAGCGACTTAAAAATTATATATTCGTGATCTTGGAACTGCCACCTTTTAATCCATGTAACGAATGACACGAAAAACTAATTTTAAAAAAATTGGACATTTTTATCTTTAAACGCGTTTTCCGGCTAAACTATGCGTCCTAGACCCATCAAACTTTACACTTTTTCTGTCCCTTAAAATTCGATTTGCGGCTAAACTACTTGCCCCAGCGACTTAAAAATTATATATTCGTGATCTTGGAACTGCCACCTTTTAATCCATGTAACGAATGACACGAAAAACTAATTTTAAAAAAATTGGACATTTTTATCTTTAAACGCGTTTTCCGGCTAAACTATGCGTCCTAGACCCATCAAACTTTACACTTTTTCTGTCCCTTAAAATTCGATTTGCGGCTAAACTACTTGCCCCAGCGACTTAAAAATTATATATTCGTGATCTTGGAACTGCCACCTTTTAATCCATGTAACGAATGACACGAAAAACTAATTTTAAAAAAATTGGACATTTTTATCTTTAAACGCGTTTTCCGGCTAAACTATGCGTCCTAGACCCATCAAACTTTACACTTTTTCTGTCCCTTAAAATTCGATTTGCGGCTAAACTACTTGCCCCAGCGACTTAAAAATTATATATTCGTGATCTTGGAACTGCCACCTTTTAATCCATGTAACGAATGACACGAAAAACTAATTTTAAAAAAATTGGACATTTTTATCTTTAAACGCGTTTTGCGGCTAAACTATGCGTCCTAGACCCATCAAACTTTACACTTTTTCTGTCCCTTAAAATTCGATTTGCGGCTAAACTACTTGCCCCAGCGACTTAAAAATTATATATTCGTGATCTTGGAACTGCCACCTTTTAATCCATGTAACGAATGACACGAAAAACTAATTTTAAAAAAATTGGACATTTTTATCTTTAAACGCGTTTTCCGGCTAAACTATGCGTCCTAGACCCATCAAACTTTACACTTTTTCTGTCCCTTAAAATTCGATTTGCGGCTAAACTACTTGCCCCAGCGACTTAAAAATTATATATTCGTGATCTTGGAACTGCCACCTTTTAATCCATGTAACGAATGACACGAAAAACTAATTTTAAAAAAATTGGACATTTTTATCTTTAAACGCGTTTTCCGGCTAAACTATGCGTCCTAGACCCATCAAACTTTACACTTTTTCTGTCCCTTAAAATTCGATTTGCGGCTAAACTACTTGCCCCAGCGACTTAAAAATTATATATTCGTGATCTTGGAACTGCCACCTTTTAATCCATGTAACGAATGACACGAAAAACTAATTTAAAAAAAATTGGACATTTTTATCTTTAAACGCGTTTTCCGGCTAAACTATGCGTCCTAGACCCATCAAACTTTACACTTTTTCTGTCCCTTAAAATTCGATTTGCGGCTAAACTACTTGCCCCTGCGACTTAAAAATTATATATTCGTGATCTTGGAACTGCCACCTTTTAATCCATGTAACGAATGACACGAAAAACTAATTTTAAAAAAATTGGACATTTTTATCTTTAAACGCGTTTTCCGGCTAAACTATGCGTCCTAGACCCATCAAACTTTACACTTTTTCTGTCCCTTAAAATTCGATTTGCGGCTAAACTACTTGCCCCAGCGACTTAAAAATTATATATTCGTGATCTTGGAACTGCCACCTTTTAATCCATGTAACGAATGACACGAAAAACTAATTTTAAAAAAATTGGACATTTTTATCTTTAAACGCGTTTTCCGGCTAAACTATGCGTCCTAGACCCATCAAACTTTACACTTTTTCTGTCCCTTAAAATTCAATTTGCGGCTAAACTACTTGCCCCAGCGACTTAAAAATTATACATTCGTGATCTTGGAACTGCCACCTTTTAATCCATGTAACGAATGACACGAAAAACTAATTTAAAAAAAATTGGACATTTTTATCTTTAAACGCGTTTTCCGGCTAAACTATGCGTCCTAGACCCATCAAACTTTACACTTTTTCTGTCCCTTAAAATTCGATTTGCGGCTAAACTACTTGCCCCAGCGACTTAAAAATTATATATTCGTGATCTTGGAACTGCCACCTTTTAATCCATGTAACGAATGACACGAAAAACTAATTTTAAAAAAATTGGACATTTTTATCTTTAAACGCGTTTTCCGGCTAAACTATGCGTCCTAGACCCATCAAACACTTTTTCTGTCCCTTAAAATTCGATTTGCGGCTAAACTACTTGCCCCAGCGACTTAAAAATTATATATTCGTGATCTTGGAACTGCCACCTTTTAATCCATGTAACGAATGACACGAAAAACTAATTTTAAAAAAATTGGACATTTTTATCTTTAAACGCGTTTTCCGGCTAAACTATGCGTCCTAGACCCATCAAACTTTACACTTTTTCTGTCCCTTAAAATTCGATTTGCGGCTAAACTACTTGCCCCAGCGACTTAAAAATTATATATTCGTGATCTTGGAACTGCCACCTTTTAATCCATGTAACGAATGACACGAAAAACTAATTTTAAAAAAATTGGACATTTTTATCTTTAAACGCGTTTTCCGGCTAAACTATGCGTCCTAGACCCATCAAACTTTACACTTTTTCTGTCCCTTAAAATTCGATTTGCGGCTAAACTACTTGCCCCAGCGACTTAAAAATTATATATTCGTGATCTTGGAACTGCCACCTTTTAATCCATGTAACGAATGACACGAAAAACTAATTTTAAAAAAATTGGACATTTTTATCTTTAAACGCGTTTTCCGGCTAAACTATGCGTCCTAGACCCATCAAACTTTACACTTTTTCTGTCCCTTAAAATTCGATTTGCGGCTAAACTACTTGCCCCAGCGACTTAAAAATTATATATTCGTGATCTTGGAACTGCCACCTTTTAATCCATGTAACGAATGACACGAAAAACTAATTTTAAAAAAATTGGACATTTTTATCTTTAAACGCGTTTTCCGGCTAAACTATGCGTCCTAGACCCATCAAACTTTACACTTTTTCTGTCCCTTAAAATTCGATTTGCGGCTAAACTACTTGCCCCAGCGACTTAAAAATTATATATAAGTGATCTTGGAACTGCCACCTTTTAATCCATGTAACGAATGACACGAAAAACTAATTTTAAAAAAATTGGACATTTTTATCTTTAAACGCGTTTTCCGGCTAAACTATGCGTCCTAGACCCATCAAACTTTACACTTTTTCTGTCCCTTAAAATTCGATTTGCGGCTAAACTACTTGCCCCAGCGACTTAAAAATTATATATTCGTGATCTTGGAACTGCCACCTTTTAATCCATGTAACGAATGACACGATAAACTAATTTAAAAAAAAAATTGGACATTTTTATCTTTAAACGCGTTTTCCGGCTAAACTATGCGTCCTAGACCCATCAAACTTTACACTTTTTCTGTTCCTTAAAATTCGATTTGCGGCTAAACTACTTGCCCCAGCGACTTAAAAATTATATATTCGTGATCTTGGAACTGCCACCTTTTAATCCATGTAACGAATGACACGAAAAACTAATTTTAAAAAAATTGGACATTTTTATCTTTAAACGCGTTTTCCGGCTAAACTATGCGTCCTAGACCCATCAAACTTTACACTTTTTCTGTCCCTTAAAATTCGATTTGCGGCTAAACTACTTGCCCCAGCGACTTAAAAATTATATATTCGTGATCTTGGAACTGCCACCTTTTAATCCATGTAACGAATGACACGAAAAACTAATTTTAAAAAAATTGGACATTTTTATCTTTAAACGCGTTTTCCGGCTAAACTATGCGTCCTAGACCCATCAAACTTTACACTTTTTCTGTCCCTTAAAATTCGATTTGCGGCTAAACTACTTGCCCCAGCGACTTAAAAATTATATATTCGTGATCTTGGAACTGCCACCTTTTAATCCATGTAACGAATGACACGAAAAACTAATTTTAAAAAAATTGGACATTTTTATCTTTAAACGCGTTTTCCGGCTAAACTATGCGTCCTAGACCCATCAAACTTTACACTTTTTCTGTCCCTTAAAATTCGATTTGCGGCTAAACTACTTGCCCCAGCGACTTAAAAATTATATATTCGTGATCTTGGAACTGCCACCTTTTAATCCATGTAACGAATGACACGAAAAACTAATTAAAAAAAAATTGGACATTTTTATCTTTAAACGCGTTTTCCGGCTAAACTATGCGTCCTAGACCCATCAAACTTTACACTTTTTCTGTCCCTTAAAATTCGATTTGCGGCTAAACTACTTGCCCCAGCGACTTAAAAATTATATATTCGTGATCTTGGAACTGCCACCTTTTAATCCATGTAACGAATGACACGAAAAACTAATTTTAAAAAAATTGGACATTTTTATCTTTAAACGCGTTTTCCGGCTAAACTATGCGTCCTAGACCCATCAAACTTTACACTTTTTCTGTCCCTTAAAATTCGATTTGCGGCTAAACTACTTGCCCCAGCGACTTAAAAATTATATATTCGTGATCTTGGAACTGCCACCTTTTAATCCATGTAACGAATGACACGAAAAACTAATTTTAAAAAAATTGGACATTTTTATCTTTAAACGCGTTTTCCGGCTAAACTATGCGTCCTAGACCCATCAAACTTTACACTTTTTCTGTCCCTTAAAATTCGATTTGCGGCTAAACTACTTGCCCCAGCGACTTAAAAATTATATATTCGTGATCTTGGAACTGCCACCTTTTAATCCATGTAACGAATGACACGAAAAACTAATTTTAAAAAAATTGGACATTTTTATCTTTAAACGCGTTTTCCGGCTAAACTATGCGTCCTAGACCCATCAAACTTTACACTTTTTCTGTCCCTTAAAATTCGATTTGCGGCTAAACTACTTGCCCCAGCGACTTAAAAATTATATATTAGTGATCTTGGAACTGCCACCTTTTAATCCATGTAACGAATGACACGAAAAACTAATTTTAAAAAAATTGGACATTTTTATCTTTAAACGCGTTTTCCGGCTAAACTATGCGTCCTAGACCCATCAAACTTTACACTTTTTCTGTCCCTTAAAATTCGATTTGCGGCTAAACTACTTGCCCCAGCGACTTAAAAATTATATATTCGTGATCTTGGAACTGCCACCTTTTAATCCATGTAACGAATGACACGATAAACTAATTTAAAAAAAAAATTGGACATTTTTATCTTTAAACGAGTTTTCCGGCTAAACTATGCGTCCTAGACCCATCAAACTTTACACTTTTTCTGTCCCTTAAAATTCGATTTGCGGCTAAACTACTTGCCCCAGCGACTTAAAAATTATATATTCGTGATCTTGGAACTGCCACCTTTTAATCCATGTAACGAATGACACGAAAAACTAATTTTAAAAAAATTGGACATTTTTATCTTTAAACGCGTTTTCCGGCTAAACTATGCGTCCTAGACCCATCAAACTTTACACTTTTTCTGTCCCTTAAAATTCGATTTGCGGCTAAACTACTTGCCCCAGCGACTTAAAAATTATATATTAGTGATCTTGGAACTGCCACCTTTTAATCCATGTAACGAATGACACGAAAAACTAATTTTAAAAAAATTGGACATTTTTATCTTTAAACGCGTTTTCCGGCTAAACTATGCGTCCTAGACCCATCAAACTTTACAATTTTTCTGTCCCTTAAAATTCGATTTGCGGCTAAACTACTTGCCCCAGCGACTTAAAAATTATATATTCGTGATCTTGGAACTGCCACCTTTTAATCCATGTAACGAATGACACGATAAACTAATTTAAAAAAAAAATTGGACATTTTTATCTTTAAACGCGTTTTCCGGCTAAACTATGCGTCCTAGACCCATCAAACTTTACACTTTTTCTGTCCCTTAAAATTCGATTTGCGGCTAAACTACTTGCCCCAGCGACTTAAAAATTATATATTCGTGATCTTGGAACTGCCACCTTTTAATCCATGTAACGAATGACACGAAAAACTAATTTTAAAAAAATTGGACATTTTTATCTTTAAACGCGTTTTCCGGCTAAACTATGCGTCCTAGACCCATCAAACTTTACACTTTTTCTGTCCCTTAAAATTCGATTTGCGGCTAAACTACTTGCCCCAGCGACTTAAAAATTATATATTCGTGATCTTGGAACTGCCACCTTTTAATCCATGTAACGACGAATGACACGAAAAACTAATTTTAAAAAAATTGGACATTTTTATCTTTAAACGCGTTTTCCGGCTAAACTATGCGTCCTAGACCCATCAAACTTTACACTTTTTCTGTCCCTTAAAATTCGATTTGCGGCTAAACTACTTGCCCCAGCGACTTAAAAATTATATATTCGTGATCTTGGAACTGCCACCTTTTAATCCATGTAACGAATGACACGAAAAACTAATTTTAAAAAAATTGGACATTTTTATCTTTAAACGCGTTTTCCGGCTAAACTATGCGTCCTAGACCCATCAAACTTTACACTTTTTCTGTCCCTTAAAATTCGATTTGCGGCTAAACTACTTGCCCCAGCGACTTAAAAATTATATATTCGTGATCTTGGAACTGCCACCTTTTAATCCATGTAACGAATGACACGAAAAACTAATTTAAAAAAAATTGGACATTTTTATCTTTAAACGCGTTTTCCGGCTAAACTATGCGTCCTAGACCCATCAAACTTTACACTTTTTCTGTCCCTTAAAATTCGATTTGCGGCTAAACTACTTGCCCCAGCGACTTAAAAATTATATATTCGTGATCTTGGAACTGCCACCTTTTAATCCATGTAACGAATGACACGAAAAACTAATTTTAAAAAAATTGGACATTTTTATCTTTAAACGCGTTTTCCGGCTAAACTATGCGTCCTAGACCCATCAAACTTTACACTTTTTCTGTCCCTTAAAATTCGATTTGCGGCTAAACTACTTGCCCCAGCGACTTAAAAATTATATATTCGTGATCTTGGAACTGCCACCTTTTAATCCATGTAACGAATGACACGAAAAACTAATTTTAAAAAAATTGGACATTTTTATCTTTAAACGCGTTTTCCGGCTAAACTATGCGTCCTAGACCCATCAAACTTTACACTTTTTCTGTCCCTTAAAATTCGATTTGCGGCTAAACTACTTGCCCCAGCGACTTAAAAATTATATATTCGTGATCTTGGAACTGCCACCTTTTAATCCATGTAACGAATGACACGAAAAACTAATTTTAAAAAAATTGGACATTTTTATCTTTAAACGCGTTTTCCGGCTAAACTATGCGTCCTAGACCCATCAAACTTTACACTTTTTCTGTCCCTTAAAATTCGATTTGCGGCTAAACTACTTGCCCCAGCGACTTAAAAATTATATATTCGTGATCTTGGAACTGCCACCTTTTAATCCATGTAACGAATGACACGAAAAACTAATTTTAAAAAAATTGGACATTTTTATCTTTAAACGCGTTTTCCGGCTAAACTATGCGTCCTAGACCCATCAAACTTTACACTTTTTCTGTCCCTTAAATTCGATTTGCGGCTAAGCTACTTGCCCCAGCGACTTAAAAATTATATATTCGTGATCTTGGAACTGCCACCTTTTAATCCATGTAACGAATGACACGAAAAACTAATTTTAAAAAAATTGGACATTTTTATCTTTAAACGCGTTTTCCGGCTAAACTATGCGTCCTAGACCCATCAAACTTTACACTTTTTCTGTCCCTTAAATTCGATTTGCGGCTAAACTACTTGCCCCAGCGACTTAAAAATTATATATTCGTGATCTTGGAACTGCCACCTTTTAATCCATGTAACGAATGACACAAAAAACTAATTTTAAAAAAATTGGACATTTTTATCTTTAAACGCGTTTTCCGGCTAAACTATGCGTCCTAGACCCATCAAACTTTACACTTTTTCTGTCCCTTAAAATTCGATTTGCGGCTAAACTACTTGCCCCAGCGACTTAAAAATTATATATTCGTGATCTTGGAACTGCCACCTTTTAATCCATGTAACGAATGACACGAAAAACTAATTTTAAAAAAATTGGACATTTTTATCTTTAAACGCGTTTTCCGGCTAAACTATGCGTCCTAGACCCATCAAACTTTACACTTTTTCTGTCCCTTAAAATTCGATTTGCGGCTAAACTACTTGCCCCAGCGACTTAAAAATTATATATTCGTGATCTTGGAACTGCCACCTTTTAATCCATGTAACGAATGACACGAAAAACTAATTTTAAAAAAATTGGACATTTTTATCTTTAAACGTGTTTTCCGGCTAAACTATGCGTCCTAGACCCATCAAACTTTACACTTTTTCTGTCCCTTAAAATTCGATTTGCGGCTAAACTACTTGCCCCAGCGACTTAAAAATTATATATTCGTGATCTTGGAACTGCCACCTTTTAATCCATGTAACGAATGACACGAAAAACTAATTTTAAAAAATTGGACATTTTTATCTTTAAACGCGTTTTCCGGCTAAACTATGCGTCCTAGACCCATCAAACTTTACACTTTTTCTGTCCCTTAAAATTCGATTTGCCGCTAAACTACTTACCCCAGCGACTTAAAAATTATATATTCGTGATCTTGGAACTGCCACCTTTTAATCCATGTAACGAATGACACGAAAAACTAATTTTAAAAAAATTGGACATTTTTATCTCTAAACGCGTTTTCCGGCTAAACTATGCGTCCTAGACCCATCAAACTTTACACTTTTTCTGTCCCTTAAAATTCGATTTGCGGCTAAACTACTTGCCCCAGCGACTTAAAAATTATATATTCGTGATCTTGGAACTGCCACCTTTTAATCCATGTAACGAATGACACGAAAAACTAATTTTAAAAAAATTGGACATTTTTATCTTTAAACGCGTTTTCCGGTTAAACTATGCGTCCTAGACCCATCAAACTTTACACTTTTTCTGTCCCTTAAAATTCGATTTGCGGCTAAACTACTTGCCCCAGCGACTTAAAAATTATATATTCGTGATCTTGGAACTGCCACCTTTTAATCCATGTAACGAATGACACGAAAAACTAATTTTAAAAAAATTGGACATTTTTATCTCTAAACGCGTTTTCCGGCTAAACTATGCGTCCTAGACCCATCAAACTTTACACTTTTTCTGTCCCTTAAAATTCGATTTGCGGCTAAACTACTTGCCCCAGCGACTTAAAAATTATATATTCGTGATCTTGGAACTGCCACCTTTTAATCCATGTAAACGAATGACACGAAAAACTAATTTTAAAAAAATTGGACATTTTTATCTTTAAACGCGTTTTCCGGCTAAACTATGCGTCCTTGACCCATCAAACTTTACACTTTTTCTGTCCCTTAAAATTCGATTTGCGGCTAAACTACTTGCCCAGCGACTTAAAAATTATATATTCGTGATCTTGGAACTGCCACCTTTTAATCCATGTAACGAATGACACGAAAAACTAATTTTAAAAAAATTGGACATTTTTATCTTTAAACGCGTTTTCCGGCTAAACTATGCGTCCTAGACCCATCAAACTTTACACTTTTTCTGTCCCTTAAAATTCGATTTGCGGCTAAACTACTTGCCCCAGCGACTTAAAAATTATATATTCGTGATCTTGGAACTGCCACCTTTTAATCCATGTAACGAATGACACGAAAAACTAATTTTAAAAAATTGGACATTTTTATCTTTAAACGCGTTTTCCGGCTAAACTATGCGTCCTAGACCCATCAAACTTTACACTTTTTCTGTCCCTTAAAATTCGATTTGCGGCTAAACTACTTGCCCCAGCGACTTAAAAATTATATATTCGTGATCTTGGAACTGCCACCTTTTAATCCATGTAACGAATGACACGAAAAACTAAATTTAAAAAAATTACACTTTTCCATCAAACTTTACACTTTTTCTGTCCCTTAAAATTCGATTTGCGGCTAAACTACTTGCCCCAGCGACTTAAAAATTATATATTCGTGATCTTGGAACTGCCACCTTTTAATCCATGTAACGAATGACACGAAAAACTAATTTTAAAAAAATTGGACATTTTTATCTTTAAACGCGTTTTCCGGCTAAACTATGCGTCCTAGACCCATCAAACTTTACACTTTTTCTGTCCCTTAAAATTCGATTTGCGGCTAAACTACTTGCCCCAGCGACTTAAAAATTATATATTCGTGATCTTGGAACTGCCACCTTTTAATCCATGTAACGAATGACACGAAAACTAATTTTAAAAAAATTGGACATTTTATCTTTAAACGCGTTTTCCGGCTAAACTATGCGTCCTAGACCCATCAAACTTTACACTTTTTCTGTCCCTTAAAATTCGATTTGCGGCTAAACTACTTGCCCCAGCGACTTAAAACTTATATATTCGTGATCTTGGAACTGCCACCTTTTAATCCATGTAACGAATGACACGAAAAACTAATTTTAAAAAAATTGGACATTTTTATCTTTAAACGCGTTTTCCGGCTAAACTATGCGTCCTAGACCCATCAAACTTTACACTTTTTCTGTCCCTTAAAATTCGATTTGCGGCTAAACTACTTGCCCCAGCGACTTAAAAATTATATATTCGTGATCTTGGAACTGCCACCTTTTAATCCATGTAACGAATGACACGAAAAACTAATTTTAAAAAAATTGGACATTTTTATCTTTAAACGCGTTTTCCGGCTAAACTATGCGTCCTAGACCCATCAAACTTTACACTTTTTCTGTCCCTTAAAATTCGATTTGCGGCTAAACTACTTGCCCCAGGGACTTAAAAATTATATATTCGTGATCTTGGAACTGCCACCTTTTAATCCATGTAACGAATGACACGAAAAACTAATTTTAAAAAAATTGGACATTTTTATCTTTAAACGCGTTTTCCGGCTAAACTATGCGTCCTAGACCCATCAAACTTTACACTTTTTCTGTCCCTTAAAATTCGATTTGCGGCTAAACTACTTGCCCCAGCGACTTAAAAATTATATATTCGTGATCTTGGAACTGCCACCTTTTAATCCATGTAACGAATGACACGAAAAACTAATTTTAAAAAAATTGGACATTTTTATCTTTAAACGCGTTTTCCGGCTAAACTATGCGTCCTAGACCCATCAAACTTTACACTTTTTCTGTCCCTTAAAATTCGATTTGCGGCTAAACTACTTGCCCCAGCGACTTAAAAATTATATATTCGTGATCTTGGAACTGCCACCTTTTAATCCATGTAACGAATGACACGAAAAACTAATTTTAAAAAAATTGGACATTTTTATCTTTAAACGCGTTTTCCGGCTAAACTATGCGTCCTAGACCCATCAAACTTTACACTTTTTCTGTCCCTTAAAATTCGATTTGCGGCTAAACTACTTGCCCCAGCGACTTAAAAATTATATATTCGTGATCTTGGAACTGCCACCTTTTAATCCATGTAACGAATGACACGAAAAACTAATTTTAAAAAAATTGGACATTTTTATCTTTAAACGCGTTTTCCGGCTAAACTATGCGTCCTAGACCCATCAAACTTTACACTTTTTCTGTCCCTTAAAATTCGATTTGCGGCTAAACTACTTACCCCAGCGACTTAAAAATTATATATTCGTGATCTTGGAACTGCCACCTTTTAATCCATGTAACGAATGACACGAAAAACTAATTAAAAAAAAATTGGACATTTTTATCTCTAAACGCGTTTTCCGGCTAAACTATGCGTCCTAGACCCATCAAACTTTACACTTTTTCTGTCCCTTAAAATTCGATTTGCGGCTAAACTACTTACCCCAGCGACTTAAAAATTATATATTCGTGATCTTGGAACTGCCACCTTTTAATCCATGTAACGAATGACACGAAAAACTAATTTTAAAAAAATTGGACATTTTTATCTTTAAACGCGTTTTTCGGCTAAACTATGCGTCCTAGACCCATCAAACTTTACACTTTTTCTGTCCCTTAAAATTCGATTTGCGGCTAAACTACTTGCCCCAGCGACTTAAAAATTATATATTCGTGATCTTGGAACTGCCACCTTTTAATCCATGTAACGAATGACACGAAAAACTAATTTTAAAAAAATTGGACATTTTTATCTTTAAACGCGTTTTCCGGCTAAACTATGCGTCCTAGACCCATCAAACTTTACACTTTTTCTGTCCCTTTAAAATTAGATTTGCGGCTAAACTACTTGCCCCAGCGACTTAAAAATTATATATTCGTGATCTTGGAACTGCCACCTTTTAATCCATGTAACGAATGACACGAAAAACTAATTTTAAAAAAATTGGACATTTTTATCTTTAAACGCGTTTTCCGGCTAAACTATGCGTCCTAGACCCATCAAACTTTACACTTTTTCTGTCCCTTAAAATTCGATTTGCGGCTAAACTACTTGCCCCAGCGACTTAAAAATTATATATTCGTGATCTTGGAACTGCCACCTTTTAATCCATGTAACGAATGACACGAAAAACTAATTTTAAAAAAATTGGACATTTTTATCTTTAAACGCGTTTTCCGGCTAAACTATGCGTCCTAGACCCATCAAACTTTACACTTTTTCTGTCCCTTAAAATTCGATTTGCGGCTAAACTACTTGCCCCAGCGACTTAAAAATTATATATTCGTGATCTTGGAACTGCCACATTTTAATCCATGTAACGAATGACACGAAAAACTAATTTTAAAAAAATTGGACATTTTTATCTTTAAACGCGTTTTCCGGCTAAATTATGCGTCCTAGACCCATCAAACTTTACACTTTTTCTGTCCCTTAAAATTCGATTTGCGGCTAAACTACTTGCCCCAGCGACTTAAAAATTATATATTCGTGATCTTGGAACTGCCACCTTTTAATCGATGTAACGAATGACACGAAAAACTAATTTTAAAAAAATTGGACATTTTTATATTTAAACGCGTTTTCCGGCTAAACTATGCGTCCTAGACCCATCAAACTTTACATTTTTTCTGTCCCTTAAAATTCGATTTGCGGCTAAACTACTTGCCCCAGCGACTTAAAATTATATATTCGTGATCTTGGAACTGCCACCTTTTAATCCATGTAACGAATGACACGAAAAACTAATTTTAAAAAATTGGACATTTTTATCTTTAAACGCGTTTTCCGGCTAAACTATGCGTCCTAGACCCATCAAACTTTACACTTTTTCTGTCCCTTAAAATTCGATTTGCGGCTAAACTACTTGCCCCAGCGACTTAAAAATTATATATTCGTGTTCTTGGAACGAATGACATGAAAAACTAATTTTAAAAAAATTGGACATTTTTATCTTTAAACGCGTTTCCGGCTAAACTATGCGTCCTAGACCCATCAAACTTTACACTTTTTCTGTCCCTTAAAATTCGATTTGCGGCTAAACTACTTGCCCCAGCGACTTAAAAATTATATATTCGTGATCTTGGAACTGCCACCTTTTAATCCATGTAACGAATGACACGAAAAACTAATTTTAAAAAAATTGGACATTTTTATCTTTAAACGCGTTTTCCGGCTAAACTATGCGTCCTAGACCCATCAAACTTTACACTTTTTCTGTCCCTTAAAATTCGATTTGCGGCTAAACTACTTGCCCCAGCGACTTAAAAATTATATATTCGTGATCTTGGAACTGCCACCTTTTAATCCATGTAACGAATGACACGAAAAACTAATTTTAAAAAAATTGGACATTTTTATCTTTAAACGCGTTTTCCGGCTAAACTATGCGTCCTAGACCCATCAAACTTTACATTTTTTCTGTCCCTTAAAATTCGATTTGCGGCTAAACTACTTGCCCCAGCGACTTAAAAATTATATATTCGTGATCTTGGAACTGCCACCTTTTAATCCATGTAACGAATGACACGAAAAAACTAATTTTAAAAAAATTGGACATTTTTATCTTTAAACGCGTTTTCCGGCTAAACTATGCGTCCTAGACCCATCAAACTTTACACTTTTTCTGTCCCTTAAAATTCGATTTGCGGCTAAACTACTTGCCCCAGCGACTTAAAAATTATATATTCGTGTTCTTGGAACTGCCACCTTTTAATCCATGTAACGAATGACACGAAAAACTAATTTTAAAAAAATTGGACATTTTTATCTTTAAACGCGTTTTCCGGCTAAACTATGCGTCCTAGACCCATCAAACTTTACACTTTTTCTGTCCCTTAAAATTCGATTTGCGGCTAAACTACTTACCCCAGCGACTTAAAAATTATATATTCGTGATCTTGGAACTGCCACCTTTTAATCCATGTAACGAATGACACGAAAAACTAATTTAAAAAAAATTGGACATTTTTATCTCTAAACGCGTTTTCCGGCTAAACTATGCGTCCTAGACCCATCAAACCTTACACTTTTTCTGTCCCTTAAAATTCGATTTGCGGCTAAACTACTTACCCCAGCGACTTAAAAATTATATATTCGTGATCTTGGAACTGCCACCTTTTAATCCATGTAACGAATGACACGAAAAACTAATTTTAAAAAAATTGGACATTTTTATCTTTAAACGCGTTTTCCGGCTAAACTATGCGTCCTAGACCCATCAAACTTTACACTTTTTCTGTCCCTTAAAATTCGATTTGCGGCTAAACTACTTGCCCCAGCGACTTAAAAATTATATATTCGTGATCTTGGAACTGCCACCTTTTAATCCATGTAACGAATGACACGAAAAACTAATTTTAAAAAAATTGGACATTTTTATCTTTAAACGCGTTTTCCGGCTAAACTATGCGTCCTAGACCCATCAAACTTTACACTTTTTCTGTCCCTTAAAATTCGATTTGCGGCTAAACTACTTGCCCCAGCGACTTAAAAATTATATATTCGTGATCTTGGAACTGCCACCTTTTAATCCATGTAACGAATGACACGAAAAACTAATTTTAAAAAAATTGGACATTTTTATCTTTAAACGCGTTTTCCGGCTAAACTATGCGTCCTAGACCCATCAAACTTTACACTTTTTCTGTCCCTTAAAATTCGATTTGCGGCTAAACTACTTGCCCCAGCGACTTAAAAATTATATATTCGTGATCTTGGAACTGCCACCTTTTAATCCATGTAACGAATGACACGAAAAACTAATTTTAAAAAAATTGGACATTTTTATCTTTAAACGCGTTTTCCGGCTAAACTATGCGTCCTAGACCCATCAAACTTTACACTTTTTCTGTCCCTTAAAATTCGATTTGCGGCTAAACTACTTGCCCCAGCGACTTAAAAATTATATATTCGTGATCTTGGAACTGCCACCTTTTAATCCATGTAACGAATGACACGAAAAACTAATTTTAAAAAAATTGGACATTTTTATCTTTAAACGCGTTTTCCGGCTAAACTATGCGTCCTAGACCCATCAAACTTTACACTTTTTCTGTCCCTTAAAATTCGATTTGCGGCTAAACTACTTGCCCCAGCGACTTAAAAATTATATATTCGTGATCTTGGAACTGCCACCTTTTAATCCATGTAACGAATGACACGAAAAACTAATTTTAAAAAAATTGGACATTTTTATCTTTAAACGCGTTTTCCGGCTAAACTATGCGTCCTAGACCCATCAAACTTTACACTTTTTCTGTCCCTTAAAATTCGATTTGCGGCTAAACTACTTGCCCCAGCGACTTAAAAATTATATATTCGTGATCTTGGAACTGCCACCTTTTAATCCATGTAACGAATGACACGAAAAACTAATTTTAAAAAAATTGGACATTTTTATCTTTAAACGCGTTTTCCGGCTAAACTATGCGTCCTAGACCCATCAAACTTTACACTTTTTCTGTCCCTTAAAATTCGATTTGCGGCTAAACTACTTGCCCCAGCGACTTAAAAATTATATATTCGTGATCTTGGAACTGCCACCTTTTAATCCATGTAACGAATGACACGAAAAACTAATTTTAAAAAAATTGGACATTTTTATCTTTAAACGCGTTTTCCGGCTAAACTATGCGTCCTAGACCCATCAAACTTTACACTTTTTCTGTCCCTTAAAATTCGATTTGCGGCTAAACTACTTGCCCCAGCGACTTAAAAATTATATATTCGTGATCTTGGAACTGCCACCTTTTAATCCATGTAACGAATGACACGAAAAACTAATTTTAAAAAAATTGGACATTTTTATCTTTAAACGCGTTTTCCGGCTAAACTATGCGTCCTAGACCCATCAAACTTTACACTTTTTCTGTCCCTTAAAATTCGATTTGCGGCTAAACTACTTGCCCCAGCGACTTAAAAATTATATATTCGTGATCTTGGAACTGCCACCTTTTAATCCATGTAACGAATGACACGAAAAACTAATTTTAAAAAAATTGGACATTTTTATCTTTAAACGCGTTTTCCGGCTAAACTATGCGTCCTAGACCCATCAAACTTTACACTTTTTCTGTCCCTTAAAATTCGATTTGCGGCTAAACTACTTGCCCCAGCGACTTAAAAATTATATATTCGTGATCTTGGAACTGCCACCTTTTAATCCATGTAACGAATGACACGAAAAACTAATTTTAAAAAAATTGGACATTTTTATCTTTAAACGCGTTTTCCGGCTAAACTATGCGTCCTAGACCCATCAAACTTTACACTTTTTCTGTCCCTTAAAATTCGATTTGCGGCTAAACTACTTGCCCCAGCGACTTAAAAATTATATATTCGTGATCTTGGAACTGCCACCTTTTAATCCATGTAACGAATGACACGAAAAACTAATTTTAAAAAAATTGGACATTTTTATCTTTAAACGCGTTTTCCGGCTAAACTATGCGTCCTAGACCCATCAAACTTTACACTTTTTCTGTCCCTTAAAATTCGATTTGCGGCTAAACTACTTGCCCCAGCGACTTAAAAATTATATATTCGTGATCTTGGAACTGCCACCTTTTAATCCATGTAACGAATGACACGAAAAACTAATTTTAAAAAAATTGGACATTTTTATCTTTAAACGCGTTTTCCGGCTAAACTATGCGTCCTAGACCCATCAAACTTTACACTTTTTCTGTCCCTTAAAATTCGATTTGCGGCTAAACTACTTGCCCCAGCGACTTAAAAATTATATATTCGTGATCTTGGAACTGCCACCTTTTAATCCATGTAACGAATGACACGAAAAACTAATTTTAAAAAAATTGGACATTTTTATCTTTAAACGCGTTTTCCGGCTAAACTATGCGTCCTAGACCCATCAAACTTTACACTTTTTCTGTCCCTTAAAATTCGATTTGCGGCTAAACTACTTGCCCCAGCGACTTAAAAATTATATATTCGTGATCTTGGAACTGCCACCTTTTAATCCATGTAACGAATGACACGAAAAACTAATTTTAAAAAAATTGGACATTTTTATCTTTAAACGCGTTTTCCGGCTAAACTATGCGTCCTAGACCCATCAAACTTTACACTTTTTCTGTCCCTTAAAATTCGATTTGCGGCTAAACTACTTGCCCCAGCGACTTAAAAATTATATATTCGTGATCTTGGAACTGCCACATTTTAATCCATGTAACGAATGACACGAAAAACTAATTTTAAAAAAATTGGGCATTTTTATCTTTAAACGCGTTTTCCGGCTAAACTATGCGTCCTAGACCCATCAAACTTTACACTTTTTCTGTCCCTTAAAATTCGATTTGCGGCTAAACTACTTGCCCCAGCGACTTAAAAATTATATATTCGTGATCTTGGAACTGCCACCTT
>CAJVCO010000139.1:0-46055 GCA_910595825.1 Philhelius pedissequus
ACACTAGATCGACGACTGACAGACTGACAGACTGACAGACTGACAGACTGACAGACTGACAGACTGACAGACTGACAGACTGACAGACTGACAGACTGACAGACTGACAGACTGACAGACTGACAGACTGACAGACTGACAGACTGACAGACTGACAGACTGACAGACTGACAGACTGACAGACTGACAGACTGACAGACTGACAGACTGACAGACTGACAGACTGACAGACTGACAGACTGACAGACTGACAGACTGACAGACTGACAGACTGACAGACTGACAGACTGACAGACTGACAGACTGACAGACTGACAGACTGACAGACTGACAGACTGACAGACTGACAGACTGACAGACTGACAGACTGACAGACTGACAGACTGACAGACTGACAGACTGACAGACTGACAGACTGACAGACTGACAGACTGACAGACTGACAGACTGACAGACTGACAGACTGACAGACTGACAGACTGACAGACTGACAGACTGACAGACTGACAGACTGACAGACTGACAGACTGACAGACTGACAGACTGACAGACTGACAGACTGACAGACTGACAGACTGACAGACTGACAGACTGACAGACTGACAGACTGACAGACTGACAGACTGACAGACTGACAGACTGACAGACTGACAGACTGACAGACTGACAGACTGACAGACTGACAGACTGACAGACTGACAGACTGACAGACTGACAGACTGACAGACTGACAGACTGACAGACTGACAGACTGACAGACTGACAGACTGACAGACTGACAGACTGACAGACTGACAGACTGACAGACTGACTGACTGACTGACTGACTGACTGACAGACTGACAGACTGACAGACTGACAGACTGACAGACTGACAGACTGACAGACTGACAGACTGACAGACTGACAGACTGACAGACTGACAGACTGACAGACTGACAGACTGACAGACTGACAGACTGACAGACTGACAGACTGACAGACTGACAGACTGACAGACTGACAGACTGACAGACTGACAGACTGACAGACTGACAGACTGACAGACTGACAGACTGACAGACTGACAGACTGACAGACTGACAGACTGACAGACTGACAGACTGACAGACTGACAGACTGACAGACTGACAGACTGACAGACTGACAGACTGACAGACTGACAGACTGACAGACTAACAGACTGACAGACTGACAGACTGACAGACTGACAGACTGACAGACTGACAGACTGACAGACTGACAGACTGACAGACTGACAGACTGACAGACTGACAGACTGACAGACTGACAGACTGACAGACTGACAGACTGACAGACTGACAGACTGACAGACTGACAGACTGACAGACTGACAGACTGACAGACTGACAGACTGACAGACTGACAGACTGACAGACTGACAGACTGACAGACTGACAGACTGACAGACTGACAGACTGACAGACTGACAGACTGACAGACTGACAGACTGACAGACTGACAGACTGACAGACTGACAGACTGACAGACTGACAGACTGACAGACTGACAGACTGACAGACTGACAGACTGACAGACTGACAGACTGACAGACTGACAGACTGACAGACTGACAGACTGACAGACTGACAGACTGACAGACTGAGAGACTGACAGACTGACAGACTGACAGACTGACAG
Source organism: Philhelius pedissequus (assembly GCA_910595825.1). NCBI lineage: Eukaryota > Metazoa > Arthropoda > Insecta > Diptera > Syrphidae > Philhelius > Philhelius pedissequus. Next base: position 1,663 of record CAJVCO010000139.1, read on the forward strand.
ACTGACAGACTGACAGACTGACAGACTGACAGACTGACAGACTGACAGACTGACAGACTGACAGACTGACAGACTGACAGACTGACAGACTGACAGACTGACAGACTGACAGACTGACAGACTGACAGACTGACAGACTGACAGACTGACAGACTGTCAATCTGTCAATCTGTCAGTCTGTCAGTCTGTCAGTCTGTCAGTCTGTCAGTCTGTCAGTCTGTCAGTCTGTCAGTCTGTCAGTCTGTCAGTCTGTCAGTCTGTCAGTCTGTCAGTCTCTCAGTCTGTCAGTCTGTCAGTCTGTCAGTCTGTCAGTCTGTCAGTCTGTCAGTCTGTCAGTCTGTCAGTCTGTCAGTCTGTCAGTCTGTCAGTCTGTCAGTCTGTCAGTCTGTCAGTCTGTCAGTCTGTCAGTCTGTCAGTCTGTCAGTCTGTCAGTCTGTCAGTCTGTCAGTCTGTCAGTCTGTCAGTCTGTCAGTCTGTCAGTCTGTCAGTCTGTCAGTCTGTCAGTCTGTCAGTCTGTCAGTCTGTCAGTCTGTCAGTCTGTCAGTCTGTCAGTCTGTCAGTCTGTCAGTCTGTCAGTCTGTCAGTCTGTCAGTCTGTCAGTCTGTCAGTCTGTCAGTCTGTCAGTCTGTCAGTCTGTCAGTCTGTCAGTCTGTCAGTCTGTCAGTCTGTCAGTCTGTCAGTCTGTCAGTCTGTCAGTCTGTCAGTCTGTCAGTCTGTCAGTCTGTCAGTCTGTCAGTCTGTCTGTCAGTCTGTCAGTCTGTCAGTCTGTCAGTCTGTCAGTCTGTCAGTCTGTCAGTCTGTCAGTCTGTCAGTCTGTCAGTCTGTCAGTCTGTCAGTCTGTCAGTCTGTCAGTCTGTCAGTCTGTCAGTCTGTCAGTCTGTCAGTCTGTCAGTCTGTCAGTCTGTCGCATTTAAAAAACAATTTGATCGGCCTATTCAAAAATGATAAGTCCAAAAAATGAAAACTGGTTCTACACCTACACACCTACATATTTGAAATCTTGAAGTGCACATATTACATTATGTATATCAAACCTTGAAATTGAATTGAAATATAATCTAAATAAATCCGGAAGGAATACCTACATATAAAAAATTATACCTATATTAATTACAAACATTTAATAGCAAACTATTTATCTCTTTTTCCAGTACGATAATTATATTTCACGTGCACCTACTGCAACCAAGATTACATTAAATCAATCCTCAGCTCTTGGTTTGAGCAAACAGCCGAAATCGAGTGAAGCCTCTATATATGGATCTATTGGCATACTATTTTATTATAAGAAAAAATATTGTAAAAAATAAAAATTAAACAAAAATAATAATATTTTGATCAATAAAAACACTTAGTTCTTTGTTAAAATAAGCAAATCTGTTTTGACTTTAAAAACTATTAGAAAGATTGCAAAAAAAAAGTTTTTTCTTATCGGTAAAGAAAGTAGAAAATAAAATAATCGAGAATTTCGAAAATCGTAAAAAATGATTCTATGGTTCTTTTTTGTATGCATCTACTTTCTTGTCTGCGAAAATAAAACAAAAATGTTATCTGTTTATTACGTTACTTTAAAAATTATATAACAATTTATGTTTAATTTTTGTCTGACCAAAATGTAGAACGTACAAACATAAGGACAACAATTCCATAGAACCGATTTCATGATAAGTACCTAGGCTCTTTTTTATCGGTTGCATTACAGTTATTGTTATTTTTGCAGGTAAACAAAATTTGTTGACAAGTTGATTAAAGATTACGTTTTAACATTGGTAAGTATTTTGAAAAAAATTTGTTAACGGATCCGGATGACGGCTTCTTCTTTGAAAAATACAAAATGTAAATAAGTATGTACCTACTACCATACTGAATTCTTATTTTAAATTGACATTATTTATTGACATTATTTTAATTGACAAAATGACATAATGAAACAACAATTTTTTGTAATAGAAAAGTATTCCTTCGAAAACGCTTTTATTTTGCGTTAAGCTTATTGTTACATTGAACTTAAATGACAACCTTATGGTTTCATACTAAGATATGCATTGAACGAAATAATTTCAAGTAAACTTCCGAAATTAAATTTTTTGGTGACAATTTTTCTTCGACTTACCTTTTGAAATAATTCACGCCTCGCTACTTATACATACCCACCTATATCTTTCCCTTTCATTATTATGTGTACATATTTTCATACCTAGGTTCCATCCATGTACGTCCAAATGTACATATAATATATTCCCGTGCAAATAATTAAAACTTTAAATATGTTTTTAAAAAAAATAATTTGAACATAACAGCAAATCACCTAGTAGATAACAGCTACTTATAACATGATGCATGACCTAGATTCTAGGACATACGTCACCCTCATTATGATCGTAATGCCATGTTTGATTGTTAGAATTTTTTGTTTGTTTTTTACGATTGTATAACTTGCCTTTTATAGTACCTATAATAATCGTAAGTAAAAATATTTAGGTAGGCACATATGTAAGTACATTTGTCTTTTACATTATAAATGTTCATTAACCTACGATTTTTTTTAGCGCGCGACTGATCCGCTTTTGGTGAAGTACCTTCCAATTGACATCAACTCTAAAAAGATAAATAAAATAATGCCTAGGTACTTTAAACTTGTTAGAATAATTTCTTTTTTTCACCAAATCCAAATCATAAAATAACTAAAATCCAAACCATTGTATGTACCTAGGTATGTAACGGGTGATTTTTTTGCTACTTGGTTTTTGACGTTTATATTTTTGACAGATCACACATGAAAAATTCCACGAACATTTGACATTTCGATTCAGTATTGTTTGCCATTCCATCATGAATAGACTTACGCCTGAACAACGTTTGCAAATTATTGAAATTTATTATCAAAATTCGTGCTCTGTGAAAAATGTGTTTCGCAAGCTACGTCAGTTTTTTTTCCGCTCATTTTTGGCTAAATGGATACGTGAATAAGCAGAATTGCCGTATTTGGAGTGAAGAGCAGCCAGAGGCAATTCAGCAGCTACCAATGCATCCCGAAAAATGCACTGTTTGGTGCGGTTTATGGGCAGGCGGCATCATTGGGCCGTACTTCTTCAAGGACGATGAAGGCCGAAGGGTTACGGTCAATGGAGAAAGGTACCGTTCGATGATAACAGATTTTTTTTTGCCGAAACTGCAAGAATTGAACTCGGTCGACATGTGGTTCCAACAGGACGGTGCCACATGCCACACTGCACGCGAAACCATGCATCAATTGAAAGGCGAATTTGGTGAGCAGTTGATCTCACGTTTTGGCGCAGTCAATTGGCCACCAAGATCATGTGATTTGACCCCGTTAGACTATTTTTTGTGGGGCTATGTTAAGTCTATTGTCTATGGGGACAAGCCAAACACGATTGCTGCCTTGGAAGCCAACATTGAACGCGTCATTGGTGAGATTCCGGCCGAAATGTATGGAAAAGTTTGCCAAAATTGGACCTTCAGAATGGACCACCTGAAGCGTAGCCGCGGGCAACATTTAAGTGAAATTATTTTTAAAAAGTAAATGGCAGAAATTGATTTATCGATCCAAATAAAAATTTCATTCACTTTTTACAAGTTTCTGTGTTTTTTGAATTTTCAAAAACCAAGCTCTTAAAAAATCACCGTAGTATATACACATCCAAACTACCCCAACTATTCAGTACCAAACTGATAGTACGTAAGTAACATTGTAGGTAGGTATTCACGTATGCAATTTGAATAAGTGATGGAAGTAAAAAAATTACTAACATTGCTACATTAAGGCAAAACGAATGCAAAAATCCATTCAGAGGATCATTGTACTTATATTCCTATTTGCCTTATCCTCATATAAAATAGAAAACTGCAAATGTGATGTCAAACAAATACACCACATTTGGTTTTCTCCCTTTTATTCAATATCATAAACTAATAATATAAAGACCGGAAACCTCTGCTTTCATTTGCCATTTGCCTACAAGCTGAAACACGCACACAAGTAACTTTTCTGTCCCTCTTCCTATAGACACATTGATAAAAACGCACACAAGAATCTTTTCTGTTCCTCTTCCTATAGACACATAGACAACACAGCCCAAGTAATTTGTTTTTGTTTTGCTTTTCGATTTCCCATCTATTCATGGATAGAGTTTCAAAGCTACAAATACAACAATGTAAACAAATGGGTTTTGGGGGCGAAACGTACGAAGGTTTCCAATCTTTATTATGGCTTATTTGTGTTCAATATTGCTATTAAAACTACCTCATCTCTTCTTTTCCCTCTTTTATTTCTCTGCCTTCGCTCTAAAACAAATATCAGCAAAGTCAAATTTCTATATAAATAAATATACAATGGCATCGTTGATAATTTTTTGGGTAACTTTGTTGAATTGGTAGTTGAGAGATCAGTTGAGTGATAGTAGCTATTTGTTTGAGTTTTATTTTTAATTAAATTATAATTTAGTGGGAGCTTAGTAAGTAGAATTTGGGGTCACCAACTCGATTTTTGTTCGTGTGTTAAATTGTGTTTGTGACTTTGTTGAATTGGTAATTGAGAGATCAGTTGAGTGATAGTATTTGTTTGAATTTTATTTTTTATTGAATTATAATTTAGTATGTGCTTAGTAAGTAGAATTTGGGGTCACCAATTCGCTTTTTTTTCGTGTGTTAAATTGTGTTTGGGAATTTATTGCAAATTTTATAGCTTTATTAGAAATTAATTATTTGAATTTTAATAAATTTTTTTTTCGATTTTGATGGTCGCCAAATAATTTTTTTTTGTTCGTGAAAAAGATTGTCTTTTTTTATCTTAGCGTCGGTTTCGAATATTAATAAAGGAAATTCAAGTTAATTTTATTCAATAAATATTTTCCTTGCATTTTAGGGTTGCAACCTTTTTTTTCTTGCTTTTAGAATTTTGTGGTTTAAACGCGATTTATAAGAGGAAGGTTTTTATTCTGCTTAACAGAATAACTGAACATAGTTGTAGAGAATTGCGCAAGAGCTAAATTCTAATTCTAGGTTTTTTAATTTTGGTATAGAAAAAATTATTTGGTTTCTGTTTTTATTAATTTTTTTCTTAAATTATTTTTTTCTTAAATATTTGTACGTATCTTGGAAATAGATTTTGGAAATTTATTTGTACTTTTTATTGTTTTTATTTTTTTTTTATAAAAAAAAAATTAATATGTGTCGCCTTGCGCAGGATTAACTGGCGTACGAGATGAAGGTCAGGGGCTTAAAATTAGGGACGGTTGAGGAAATGCGCAAGGCATTGAGGTCATCAAGATTACTCGCTAAGAGGAACTCGATAGAGGGAAGTGTTGTTTGTCCTTTTAGTTTGTAATGGGATTTAGATGTTCTTATCTGAAAGGAAGCGATGATCTGCTTTACTCATGACCACAGGATTCCCTTAGTCCAACCATGGTACTTCATATAAGTCGTTCAGGCAACAAGGCACGGCTTGGCATGCTAGCTTACACATTGACCAGCTCATCGGTGGGGTGGATACTTGTAACTGCTTGTCGAACTACCGCACATTGAAAGACATGCCAATAAACAAATATTAAAAAGTCCTATTAACCGTGTTTAAAACCAAAAACAAACCGATTTAAGAGTTTTTCTTTTCTTATTAAGGAACCCCTAGGTATAATCAGGGAATCCACAGTGTTTCCCGCCCCCGGTTTCACTACCCTTTTAATGAAAGAAATAAAACTTCTATGCTATCGACTCACTCTTAAGATTTATCCAATAGTCCCTGATGAACCGATAAGTAAAATTTATAGAAAACTTATCTCACTATTATCATCTTACCCTCCCCTTCGCACAAAGCAAATCACTCCATTATATAAACATTATTTACGAAAATAAAAGTATAAATTTTTTTGTACCAGAACAAGAAAACATAACGATATATCAGTTATTTTATTCAAAAGAAAAATTATTGAAACTCGAGCTCAGCATATCAAATTTCATAAAATAAAATAGGTATAATAATAGTTCAATAAAAGTTCATGTAATTGAATTAACCGATGATATATTTGAAAGTGATTTAATTATTGACAATCAAAACAAAAACATTTATGTTAATAAAGCTCCAGTAGCTTGAGTAAAAAGAACACATTCGGATATCGTCTTTTGTTAAATTACGATCTCCGGCTTAATTTAAAGAAAAACACCACGTAAAGCTAGTCTCTTAACATTATTCAATTAATGTTTTTTCTTTTGTTTAGCATTGTTGAATTATACTCACTCAAACTCCGCAGAAGTACTCATGTTAATAAAAACTTAAATGTTAGATGAATTGAGGATTCATCGACTCAACTATCTTAAAAATATTGTTTGATCAGTTTTTCAAAAAAAGATATAAAATTGGATGATTGGACTTACCGACTTCGTGAAGATGTTGTGCAAGTAAAGAGATTCGTTTGAATTCTATAATACTTTTATTTATTGAGGCTATTATTAGACTAACTCTACTTATCACTAACTTAATATCTGGAACCCTGTGCTTTAGCCCCAAATGCATTGGATATCTTGCAGCTTGTGCAAGATATCGCGTTTCATCTTTGTCGTCGTCGGTTGTTGACACTAGTCTGCTTCGTTTATAGAAGTAGCTGTGTCAGCATGATTCGTTGTTGACGACGACGACTTTGTGTGGCTTAGCGGCGGATGTCTTAGGAGCTCATTTTGACTCCTCCCTCACTTAGGTGAAGGCCGTCCTCGGGCTTCTTGAGAGCCTTAATGACCTTTTGAATGTCGACATTTTGGCGCTGCTTCTTCTGACGTTTTTTTAGTTTAATGATGGTGTAGCAAACTGTAATAAGTGCAACTGTCACGCAGCAAGCTATAAGTGGATGGGTTGTCAATTTTGATTCTATCTCACCAATGTAACGTAAATTGTCCATGTTCATTCTATGAAGGAATGGTAGGCTCAATATCTCTGTATGACCGGTGATATTTAGAAGCATAGATGTTGCACTACCGGGTTGCTTTTTCTGGATGTTATTTCGATTGATAAATTTGGATCCATTGATCCACGCATCATCAAAAGTCAGCAAATACGTCCGGTTGATTTCCGTCTCAAAATCATTACCCTCCCTTATTCTGGCATTTCTGTTGTTTATTATAACAATTCCATCATCAATAACCAACACGGATTCCCGATGGTCTGGCTGTGTGTTGCAATGAGCCATGCCTCCAGAGTGTAATTGTTGAGCGCTTGTCTTGCTCGATAACTCCTTGCAAAATGTTAACGTTGTTGCTACGTTGCAGTCCTCAACAGCTAGCACTTGTCTTCCACATTCCGCCACCACATCATCTCTATTGAAGGATAGAATATTGCCGTTATGAGTAACAGGGTAGATTATTACTTTCTTACAAACTAACTAAGGTCTAGGATAATTAATTATGAAATGTAAAATATTATCATTTTGCAGAACCTTGACATTTGACACTTCCATAAGTTCTGTAACACTCACATTAAAAAATTGTTCGTTTATTATGAATTTTAAGTCATCATCATCTAAAATTACCGGGTTTATAACCCTGAGCTTTGCAAGTGCTATAGAGAGCATTAGATTTTGAATTTCTGAAATGAGCATTCTATTTCTGGTTAACAAGATTTCATAAACATGAACAGTATCGATTTGTGATTTTTTCGAATAAAGCCAAAATATTATTTACGGTGTCTGTTAACCTATTAATTTGCTCCTGAGATTTTGTGTTTATTACAGCTTGTCTATTGTTGGAATCGATCAATTGGGCTTGATTGAATTTAATTTTCTCGAAGTCGTCAAAGTCAGGGGTGCCAGCTACAATTTTTAAGCCTGTGCCTAAGAAGTTTAAACTCTTTGCGTTTCTATGATGGATACTTATACTTGTGAAGAGTGATTCTAAGTGCTTAAGGTCTATTTCCACAATTTTTCGCATATGCGACTGTGGAGGGAACAGCTCAGTCATGTTTTTTGATTCGTTTATTATTTGCTTAAAGGCAGTCAAATTTGTTGTGTGGCGCAAGTATCCGTTAACCTCCCAGACAATGACATCCCCGTCTAGTATTGGAATATAGTTAGAACTGGTGTAGTCCGTTAATTTAGACACGACTGTTGTCATCCTAAATAATAGAAGAATCCTGAAAGATTAATTGTACAAATATGAAATAATAAAAAAGTTCTGTTTTAGATTGTCCTTATGGACTACCCTCCCTTTAATTAGAACCGTTGTCCCTAAATCGGCTTCCACTTTCTCTTCAACGTATAATGGAGTTAACTTATTACCTAATCGTCTATTTGTTTTTACTAATACCTTTTCTCCTACACTGAAAATTATGTTCTGCCTTGTTTCATTATCCCTTTGCAACTGTAATTCTTTGGCCTTTTGAACTTTATTTTTGATTTTTTCTCTAAATTCTGTCGGGGACGATTGTATTACATCAATTGGGCTTTGGTTCGTAACAGAGTGGACGGTCCTATTGTATTCTACTGTTGCTAATAGTATTAGTTCGACTGTATCTTCTAATTTTCTGTCAAGTTTTTGACATCTGGCAATTTCTAATAGAGTGCTGTGAAACTTTTCTACTTGACCGTTGGATGTACTGTGTAAGGGTGGAGCATTTACTATGTGAACATTAAAATGATTGAGCAAAATTGACCTTATGGTCTCGGATTTTAAAGAAGCTTCATTATCACTAAAGATTTGTTTTGTATTTGGGAAAATGTTCATTATCTCCAGGATTGGAACTTTTACGTCTATGATTGTACACGTGATGCTATTGGCATCACAACCGTAAATTTGGAAAACTTGTCAATGCAAGTTAAAAAATATTTTGTATCCGTGGAGAATATGTGACGTGAAGCATTTCTCCAGCATACGAGGGGACTGGTGTCTCGCCAATCAATTGTTTTTTTGGATGCCGATCGTACTTCGACTTTGAACATATTTTACAGTTTGCCACAATCTCATTTGCCTGTTTTGTCATTTTCGGAAAGAAATAGTCACAAAGAATTTGTTTAATGTTTTCTTGAGCTGCTCTATGTGCTCGGTTGTGTTCAGTAATTATAATTTCTTTTTGTTCATTCGGGTCGAATATATCCAACACAAATTTGTTAGTCTGCCAAAACTTGATGGAAATAACTCGACTAAATTGTGTTGAATAAAAGCTAGAACTGGTAGGTCACAATGAATTACGTTGACAACATCTATTTTAATCACGTTTCTTAAAGTGTTTATCAATGTATTCCTTTCTGAAAAATTAATGAAATGTTTTTTTTCCAAATATTATAAATGTACGGGTTGAAGCGATTGGGGAGTCCTCTAAAACTATTTGATTTCTGAAGCAGTTTAAAGGTTTATCCGTTGTGTCTATTACATAAGTCAAGGATAGTTCGCTGTGAATTGTAGCGGCATCAGAAGACGCCTCGTTCTCCAATGCATGAATATTTTGCCGCGAAAGTGCATCAGCGACATAATTCCTCTTTCCTGGCTTGTAAAATATTTGAGCATTATGCTCGTCTACAAAAGCTTTCCAGCGCTTAATTTTAGCATTTGTGTTTTTATCTGAAACTGAAAACGAAAGAGGTTGATGATCTGTAAAAATGTTTAGAGTTTTCACTCCATAGAGATAGTTACGTAGATTTTTTAAGGCGCACACTATGGCCAACAGTTCTCTTTCATTTGTTGCAAATTGCAACTCTTTATCTTTGAGTGTTCTTGAAATCATTGTTATAGGCTTTCCATTTTGTGACAACACCGCTCCAAGACCATGTGATGAAGCGTCCGTCGTAAGATCGAAAGGCTTCGTATAATCTGGATATAACAATGTGACGTCTTCTGACGCCAACATTTCTTTTAATTTATTAAACGCTTGGAGTTCTTTCTCTTTTAGTTCTATTTTAATTTTTTAAGATTGATTACCACTTATTTTGCCATTCTCACCCTTTAATAAATTAGTAAGTGGTCTAGCTATTGATGCGAAATCTTTTATAAAGCATCTATAATAACTAGCTAAACCTAGAAATGACCTTATTCCAAAGAGTGTAGAAGGTTGTGAATAATTTTTAATCGCTTCCACTTTAGCAGGGCAAGTTTTTATACCATCCCTAGACACTGTAAAGCCTAAGTACTCTACATCTGTCTTAAAAAAATGTGACTTTTCTCGTGAAACCCTCATATTCGCTTCATACATTTTTTTTAAAAACCAAATCAATATCTTTAACATGTTCATTCTCAGTTTCCGAGAAAACGATTACATCATCAACGTAAACATAGCAACTTTTTCCAATTTGTTCACGAAGGACGTCATCTATAGCCCGTTGGAAAATACTGGGCGCGTTTTTCAACCCAAACGGAAGGCGACAAAATTCGTATTTTCCGCCGTTAACGGAAAAAGCTGTTTTTTCTCGATCCCGTTCCGCTAATTCAATTTGGTGAAACCCTGATTTTAAGTCAAGGGTTGTAAAAAATCGTGCCTGGCCTAAATTTGACAAAATCGTTGTAATATTTGGGATAGGATATTTATCGTCTATGGTTTTTTGGTTCAGCTTTCGAAAGTCCATTACTAAACGTTTCTTTTTATTGCCCAACTCATCTGTTCCCTTTTTGTCAACTACCCAAATGGGATTATTGTAAGGTGACCTAGACAGTCTAACAATGCCATTCTTCAGAATATCTTTAATTTCGTTATTTACGAAATCTGTCACACCCATAGGATATGGGTAAAATTTTGAGTAAATGGGGTCTTCACTTACTGTACGAATTGTGGCAACGATGTTGGTGTTATACGGCAAGGATTCGTTTGAATCTGCAAATGTTTTTATTCTATTATGTAACATATTTTTGAAATGTTTGCTTACGGAGGGTGGAACCTCAATGTCCTCTACTTTCGTAAAGTTCACATTGTCGCATTTATGGAACAGAATAGTTTCTAGCCTTGAATTGAAGCGAATTAAATTTTCTTTTAAGCAAATTATGGCATTAACCTGTGTTAAAAGGTCAAGACCAATTATTCCGTCAAAAGTTGACAGGTTGGGTACAATAAAAAAAGTGCTATTTCTCCCAAAAATATTTATAAAACATTTGAGTTCAATATTGTTAAAACCATGAATTGATTTTACTAAAAAGAGTGTGCCTACTGGCACTAAACCTTTTATCTCTCGTAATGGCCTGATGTAATTTTTCGAGGCACCTGTGTCAATTAAAAACTTTACTAACCTCCTCCTACTGTTTTTTGAATAAACGGTAGTTGGGAGTTTCCCCTAAAAAAATTAACGTAGTCAAAATCATGTACCTCAGCTTCCACTTCATCTGCCTGCAACGCAGCTGTGGCTTCATAATCACCTTCATTATTCCGTGGAGGATATTCTTGCAAGTAATTTACTCTTTGGCGACGCTGTCCCGACTGTCTTTGAGAGCTACTTGGCCTTTTATTCCTTTGTTCTTGCCCTTGATCATAGGTATCGTTATTATTTTTTTGTTGATATCTATTAAATTGCCATAAGCGTGATGATGTCGGATCAACATCCATTTTGTCACGACTGCTGGGGACTTTAGAACTGTTAAGTTCCAATTGTTTGTCATTTTCATAACTTTGCTTTTTGTTAAAATATGGATTTTTGCCCTGCCTATTACTTTGGCTGTTATTATTAGGGTTATTACTATTATTATTGTTTTGGTAACGGCTCGGCGACCGTTTGAACTCGGATCTTAGAGATTTTTCTTTACAATTTTTCGCATAACTCGCCGCAAACAGATACCTTTCATAATTTGCTTCAACTTCTTGAGCCAAAGCCAAAGCAGTAGGCATATCAGACGGACGGGCCGAAAACAAAACATCACTTAATGGTTTTTTTAACCCAGATATGAAAACCCTAAGGGCGTCTCTTCTGTACTTTTCGTTAAATACAATGGCTAATGTACTGTCATATGACATATTTGTTTTGTTGTAAGGAGGGTTTGCTTTTTCTCAATCTCGTCATAATATTCTAGAACGGGAAGGTTCCCTTGCCGCAGTGTACTGAGTTCTTGCTCAATTAAATAAATCGGACGTACATCGGCGTACGTAAAATCTAACCTAGCTATAATAGCTTTTAGATTTAAAACTGTATTAAAAGAAGCCAGGACAGCATCGGCTGGGCCTCTTATTTTATTTCTTATTATTTCCATTGCCTGATAATGTCTAGAATTACCATCGTATTTTTCAAAAACTTTATAAGCGGAGGGAACCGCTTTACGTCAAGAGACATAAGTGCCCTGTTTGCCCTCAAATTCCGGAAGAGATTTAACTATGTCGAGACACTCTTCACACCTAATTCCTTCACTTATTTCAATTTCTTTAAAAATTTCAACTTCAGGTTTGTTTTGTGTCACTGTTAAATTTTTCACTGCATCACTTAACTTTCGTTCAAAATCCACTTTTTATGCTTCAAGGGCACCACTGACTGCGGATTCTACTAATACTTTTAAATCTGTTGCATTCATTTTTTTTTCTATTGCTTTCCCTATTTGTAAGTAATTAAACTTTTCTAATAGTATTTCAATGTTTTCAGGTTCACTCATTAACCACCGTAAAGAATATTTGTTTATTTATTTTGAATATTATTAAAAAAAGCAATCAATAAAAGCACATAAATAACGATACAAAAAAAAAAAATACATAACACTTGCAAGCTTTACAAATAGAAATATTCAAAGTAGGTACAGGTAGGTAAAGACAAATTCTTACATTCTTAATAAAAGTAAATAATTCTTTTTTTTTCTCCAGTTATTTAATTCCGGTTGATATTGTTTAAATTGTCTTCTAAGTTGCGATTCTTAATAAAAGTGAATAATTCTTTATTTTTCCAGTTTGTTAATTCCGTTTGATATTGTTTAAAGGTTCTTCTAAGTTGGGCGCCAGTAAAGAGATTCGTTTGAATTCTATAATACTTTTATTTATTGAGGCTATTATTAGACTAACTCTACTTATCACTAACTTAATATCTGGAACCCTGTGCTTTAGCCCCAAATTCATTGGATATCTTGCAGCTTGTGCAAGATATAGCATTTCATCTTTGTCGTCGTCGGTTATTGACACTAGTCTGCTTCGTTTATTGAAGTAGCTGTGTCAGCATGGTTCGTTGTTGACGACGACGACTTTGTGTGGCTTAGCGGCGCGCGGATGTCTTAGGAGCTCATGTTGACTTGCACAGTAGCTTCTAAGTTGTTGTTTGAGTGCCGATCTCTTTTTGTGGTGCAGCTAAATGATCATTAATTAGACTAATAATTTTGCCAAGGTGAACGATATTGCAGTTATATTATTTTGTTGATAACACGATGAAACTATTAGATTACATATTAGTCACGCAGATTATGATTTTTTTTGATAATGTTAATTGCGTAAATATGTACGTAGGTAGGATTAAGTATAAGGATTTCTTGTTCGGTTTCTCTTTTTGTTTTGTTTTTGTTTTTTTTTTATGATGGTTTTGAATAAATAGCCACCCAAAGTGAAGCTTTGAATCGTGCGCGATCCACTTCTAGTCTTGGTGGAAAGGGGTCAATGTACTTGAACCTATTGAGGCTATGTCACATGTTAGGTGTGTCAATGGAGTTCGTACGACTCACGGTTGCTGGCTCGGGCTGCTCGCTATATGGAGATCTTGGAGATCTTTAAAGGACTCCGTTGGCTACTACGAAAGATGTTGAAGAAGTCTAGTACTTCTGTTCTAAGTTCTTAGTTTAGATGAAGTTTATGGACTCCTGATGGTAACTGGAGGGGTTCACGACATATTTTGAAGTAAATGATTTCAACAATAAAAAACATTGGAATATACCTGAAGAAGATCACTTTCGGCTAGATCCGAGGGCTCTTGTGCTTAAGAAGTGCATATAAATTGGGTAGCGAGGAACGATTATAACGCGCTTGATATATAAAAATTGAATCTCTTTCTCGGTAAAGACTGGCTAATTTGCAAGAAGGAGAGCTAAACGAGTTTTATTTGAAGGTTCTTTCCCGAATGATTTCCTATGTTGTCTGATTTTTATAGGCTTAAGAATCACAAATGAAATTGAATTATTTCCATAACATTCCACACTTTATTTTTAATACTAAATTACCTGTCCGTGTGTCACAATCGAGAGTCGGGAATTGAAAGATTGATTTGCGGAAATGATGTGTGCTTTCGAATAAAAATACATGTTCGAAAAAAGCTAAAGAGTTCAGTGGGCTTCCGAAATTTAGTTTATGTTGAATTCGGAGGTGCGATCGTTCAGATACCTATGGCCGAATTCAACTCAGTACTTTGTTATATGAGTTTGCGTGTTTCAAGTTGCACTACACACAACATTTCATTTTTTTGTCTGCCTAGGCACGAAGGTGAAATGGCAATGGCAATCCGTGATATCACAGTCGACCCACGCCTGCAATAAGAATTTCATAAATGAACTTGGGCTGCCAACTACTGTCGAATATCTTTAGCATGCATTATGTCTAGAGAGTAACCTTTCAGATCTACTAATTTATACAGATTATTGCTTCTAATTTTTTTAATTTTGGCTTGCACATATTTCGGGCATAATTTCGCATTTCGTTTTTTGACTTTGTCGCTAAGTACTCGTATAAAATTGCGCTTGAGGACCAACTGTACAACTTTGAATTTGCTTCTCGTATTATAAGTTTTTTCAAAAAGCTTATGCGCTTATGCTAAGGAGTCTTTCACACGGCTTTGAATCATGTTCATTTTCGTGGCTTTGAGGAATTGGTCAAATTCTGAATTGGTAAGGGCATTCAGTTTTTTCAGTAATTCATAATCAGAACCGTATTCTACTTTGATTTGGCCAAACACAGCTTCATGGGGTGACATTCCTATTGCTGTGTGAACACTTGTTCTAAAAAAACTCAGCATGGAGCTAAGATATCGGTTCCAATTCGTTTGGTCGAAACCAATATATGATCTTATAGCGGTCAAAATGGATCTATTGGCGCGCTCACTTGCATTTGCTTGTGGGGCATGTGAGGCTGTCTGAATGTGTCTTGTTTCACAGGAACTTAGGAATTTGGTAAACTTTTTTCCTATGAACTGCTTACCATTATCAGAAAGAAGCTATTCTTGAACTCCAAACAGCGAAAAACGTTTTCTTCTAAGAACTGAATCGAGATCTCAACTATCGCTTTTGCTAGTAGAAACTTAGTGAGTTGGTCGACGCAAACAATAATATATGTATTTCCGTATTTAGATCGAGGATAAGGAACGAGGAAATCGACTAAAAGGTGTTGGAAGGGCCTATCAACAACAAACGATTCACTCATTGGTGGTCTTAGAATATAATTTGGGGCTTTCGATGATTTACATACAATGCATTCTCCGATGAACAATTTTACTTGAGCCGCCATATTAGGCCAGTAAACTCGCTCTCGTAGACGATACAAAGCCTTTACAACTCCATCATGCCTGAGGAGGGTTATATGCCAGTTGGATTAAGTGATTGGTCAGAGCAGCGGGAATCCACAGTTTCCAAACGCAGTCGTCTTCTCTGGGATCCCCTGTACAATGTTTGACCTTCTTGTATACAAAATTTTCTGAAACTTGAAGGTCAGGTAGTTGGGCTTTTGTTTTTCTATATAGTTTCGATGAAAATCATGTACTCATCACATTTGAATGTCGGGTCAGCGAGATTGACTCGGAGAACATCAGAAGGGCTCAGGTTGTTTGCTATTTCATCTGCAGCATATACACGAGAGAGTGCATCCGGTGCAACGCTTTGAGGACTCTTTCGATGTTTTATACTAAAAGAGTATCTCTTGAGTCTCAAGCTCCACCGCGCTAATCTACAACTTAAATCTTTTTGGCCTATAAGCCACTTGAGGTTTGGATGGTCGATAACAATAGTAAAAACATAGCCCTCAACGGAAGGTCGAAACTTTTCTACGCCCAATACGGCGGCTACACAATCTAATTCAGTGACATTGTAATTACGTTGTATTCGATTCAGCTTTTATAAATAATAATAAATAGGTTTCTCGGCACCGTTTTCGTCCAGTTGATTCAAGACGCAACCAATACCTGTTGAAGAGGCGTCACACAATATTATAAAGGGTTTTGTAAAATCCGGGTTTGCCAAAACTGAAGCTGTGGTCAATGCTAATTTGAGTTCTTCAAAGGCTATGACGGCTTCCAGTGTTTAGACAAAGGTCTTACATTTTTCATAAGTTGTCGGTTATCGGAGTAGTAAGAGTGGAATAGAATGGCACAAAATATCTGTACCATCCAGTTAAGCCCAAGAACCGTCTGCCCTGTCGAGGAGTTTTCGGCAGTGAAAAGTCTTGAATGGCACAGACTTTATCAGAATCTGTTTTGACGCAGCCTCCTTCAACAGTAAAACCTAAGCAGCGCAGCACTTTGAAGCAAAAACGTGACTTTTCAAGACTAATAGTCAATCCTGCTTTTCGCAACAGCGAAGCCAGGGCACGTAGTAAGTCAACATGTTCTTCAAACATCTGTGAAACTATCAGCAAATCGTCTAGATATACGAATATATTTTATTTAAATTCATTTGGAACCACTTTGTCCATAAGTCTGCATAAGGGTTGAGCTGCATTGCAGAGGCCAAAGGGCATAACCTTGAATTTTTAAAAAAGGGGTCTACCGGGCACACCCAACGCCGTCTTTTCCTTTGACTCTTTAGCTAGAGGAATCTACAAGAGTGCGTCTTTCAGATCCGCTTCTAATTGACGACTTAGCGGACTTTCTAAATGTGGAAATGGATATACAGCATTTTTTGTCACCTTGTTGAGTTTCCTGAAGTCAAGGCATAAACGGATTTTCATTGGTTTGCGAACCAAACAACAGGAGAACTCCACGCGCTTTCACCCTCTTCAATCACGTTTAATGACAACATTCTTTCCAACTGCTAATACATTAGTTTTTGAATAGCTGAAGACACGGGATAATTTCGTTGTTTAATAGGCTCCATATCGCCCGTGTTTATTGTGTGTTTTTCTAACGCCGTCCATCCAAGCCCTTCTTTGGCATAAGATGAGAATAGGCGCACAACAATTTCAATCTCCGATGACTGATCAGCTGAGAGTTCATGGGCGTTCGCGTCACATATTCGGAGTGAAGGGGTATATATTTCAGAGACTATTTGAGGTGCTATACCATGCAGTCTCCAAACATTTATACCGAGGTATAAAGTTTGATCTAGTGATGGGACTAAATAAATTTTCATTTCCTTTGTAACATTTTTTGTATTGTATTACACCGTCGTCGTTATATATCTGGCGATCAGCTGTCGTTGACCACCAGCAGTTTTCTAATTAACATTGAAGTTCTTAAACGGAATCTTAAGATCTCGCACCACTGTCCAATAGACCAAACATTTTCTTTCCAAAGATAGATACGCTAGCATATGTCCTGGGATATTCAGTGTTGCAAATCGTACTAGCATTAATTTCGCGATGATCTCTTTTCTTGATATGGAATCGGTTTCTTAGTTTTTGAATACGCTCAGGGACTTGCGCAAATATTCTTCCACGAACGTCATAATAATTACGAAACCGTTTATGAATAGAAATAGGAGAATTTAGCGCTTGAAATGGTTTTTCGCATACATGTTTTTCACGTTTAAGGATTTGAAATTTGGAAAAGTCAAGTGTTTTTAACGCGCCCGATATTGTGAATAGGTCAGGTTGATTTTTTAAGTCTAGTAATAAAGAACTTTCTTGTATAAGGTTGGGACCGAGATTTTTGCTTGCTTTCGTTCCGGGTTCTCGTTCGGTTGACAAAACTCCCCGGTTGTAGTATTTCCCCTTTTGCGGTTTCCCGAGAATTTAGTACAGTTCGGTGTCGTTGTATTCCCCATGCTACATCTGTAGCAAAAGAAGTTGCGCTGAGCATTAGGACACTGAACAAATGAATGCCCTATTAGCTTGCAGTTCCAAAAAGTATAGTTGGACTGATCTCGTGGGTTGCGCGAAACATTTAAAGTATCAACGTCTAGTATTTTCTCATCACCAAACGTAATCATCTACTTCACTGACTTGTTTTTTTACGGTATTCGATTGAAATGGCCTTTGCTTGATGGCTTCATTCTTTGAATGTTTCTCAATTTATCTGCAAACGTACACCATTTCGGTTAAGCTTTGCGTCCTAAATGTAATGAGAAACTCTCCTGTTCTCCTCTGTACATTTTGTTTGAGCAAATCGTGACTTTGGTGAGCGGAGTCGAGCATTCATAACGAGAATATCGTTATAAAAACTGTCAAGACTCTCGTTTTGACCTTGACGTCGGTCGAACATTTTTCTCGATAGTTCCGATTCAGTTTCGATACTCCTATACTGTTCCATTAAAGCGCATTCTTAACGTTGCCAGTTTGTATTTGGGTTAGTTTTTAGAAAGGTCCAAAACCAACTGTACCTGTCACAGAAAGGTGGAAATGAAGGAAGATTTCTTCCCAAGAAGCGTTAGAGCTTTCCTTCGGTCTTTGCAAATGAAAAATAAAACCATCGCCCGTCATTCTAACGTTGCCGAATTTGGCACAAAATTTATGGAATTCGAAAGCTCGAGTGGAGCTAGTGTGAGATACATTACGACTTATGTTTGGAGATTGTGTATTCAAATCGAGTGCATTTATGCGATTCAAGAAATGTTGGGCATTTTCACTTAGCTGGTGTGGTTCAATATTGTCAACTGGTCTAATTGACAGTTGAGCTGTACTGTGATCTTGTGGACGATTCAGGTTTCGAAAAGACTTATTTCAAACTGTGGGAGTAGATGCTCTTAGTATGTCGTGAATGGTATTGATAACTTCTTCCCTTATTCTTGCTCTTTCTTCATTATATTCCGGATTTCTAGCGCGCAGATCTTCAGCCCTACCTTATCCGATGGCAGCATTGACTATGTTAGTGATATTCCTTTCTTTATAATTATCTGGTTTTGGTGAAAGACCAGAAAGAAGAAAGATTTAACTTTTTGTACATGTTATACGATATGACTTAATACAATGAAAAAATTAAAATTTTGAAACGCAAAAAAAAGTGGGCAGCAATTTATCTACTTCAAATTCAAATGGTGATTTAAATTATTTTAAAAGAAACGAAAATTATTAAGAATATTAATAGCCATAAATATGTACTGGGTAATGCAGTTTGTGGTGTGTCAAAACTACCATAAAAATCGGTTTTTGGTTTTTTTTTGATTATCTACTGATTTTAGATATTTGCTTTAAAATCTATAACGGAACTAAGAAAATGATTAATGTTCTTCTCTTATTCTTAGGGCGTTAGCTTCCTAGCTCTTCTCATGGACAGCTGTTAAAGTTTTAAATAAGGACTTCAAAAAAACTTAAAATCTGGGACTTGTATGTTAAGCTTACAAAATTCTATGAACTGCAGTTAAAACATCGTAGACACAGCAGGCGAAGATGAGTTATCTGGAACTGGTAGCTTGCAGTTGTTCACAAAATTAACAAATATAAAGCCGAATCACCGCCAAGTTATCGATAAAATCAATGCAACAAGCGGAGAATTTTAATCTTGTACATACAAAATATCTCTGTCATTGATTCATCGAAATAATTGGTTTATTAAATACAATCAACTAAACGCTTCACAAAATATGATCAATAGACCGAATCTCTTTAGGACGTTAGCCTTATTGTTTTCAAGAAAAAGTTTTATTTGCTTGGCTAAAGAACAAATGATTGTCGTAAGCAACCAAATTTGTTTCTAGGTGAGATGAAACTTATTCAGAATTTCGAAGCCCCACTTTGGGCGCCACCTGTCTAACGGGATTTAGATGTTCTTATCTGAAAGGAAGCGATGATCTGTTTTACCGAAGGCAATTTCAAACCTAACCTTGCAATCTACTTACCGGACTTTTTCTCCAGTGTAAACACCGAAGTCACGGGACTGACATGTCAGAACAATGACACGCTTAACACCTTTTCACAGGAAAATTCATCAGTATACACGACAACAGATAAAATTTTTAACAACCCTTTAGACCTACAGTTCTATCCAAAACGGCAATTCAAAGAAATCTTCAGGACCTGATAAGGTATCTAACTTTCTAATAAAGAAATTGCCCCCGACAGCTATTATAATCCTCACGATTATTCTGAATAACTGTGTTAACAACAGCTACTTCCCTAACAAATGGAAAATTGCCGAAATTTTCCCAATACCAAAAAAAATCTGGTACAAATTGTGTTAACAATTATCGATCCATTTCCCTTCTACCGAACCTCGGCCAACTTCTTGAAATGCTGAACATTAACAAGCTTCGCTCACTATGCTCATCCATGGGTATAGTGCAGCATAACCAATTCGGGTTCAAGGCATCCCACTCGACATTCGAACCGTTGTTGAAGCTACATACTGATACGACGCTGGCCCTTAACAAAGGACATACGACCGTAGCTTGTCTGCTTGACATCCAAAAAGCATTCGACTCGGTTTGGATAGATGGCCTGGTTTTCAAATTGAAGTCTCTTCACTTGCCCAGGCATCTTATCCTAATCATCCATAGTTTCCTCACTAACCGTACATTTTACGTGCGAGTGTGGAATTCTAACTGAAGCCTCATGAGCATTTCCGGTGGTGTTGCTCAGGGATCTCGCCTTGGACCCGACCTTTTCAATTTATCTGTGAGTATTAAGTCCAATGGGGTGTAAAAACTAACCCTACCAAACCAGAGTTGATCTGTTTTAGGACGCCTTCGCACAATGGCTTAGCCAAAAGATGCACAAACCTCTCGCTGACCTTTCAAGATAACACTGTTATAAAGCTCAAGAAAACGGTTAAATACCTTGGAGTTCACTTCTTCGAAAGGTTCAAATTTAACCAACACTCCAAATTCACCCTTCGTAAGGCTAACCATGCATTTTCTCTATTACGACCTCTTATGAAAGTACGAGGCGGACTCCAAACAAAGACGAAAATTATGCATTATAAGCAACTCATTGGTCCCGTTTTAACTTATAGCTTTCCTATTTACACTATAGGTACACTATAAGCCCATCGTACATGAAAAAAATGCAAATTTTCGAGCGAAAAGTTCTTCGCCAATGCACATTCCTTTTCCGCAAACCAAACTCTGTTAAGTTTTACAGTAACTCTAAGCTAATTGTCCCTCAACAGTAACTCAGGGATTGTCCCGATAGAGAAATACATGTACAATCTCAGCATAACGATGTTGCAAAAAATACCATCCCATCCCAGCCCTCTTATTAATTTAATTACAGGTGACCCAGACACAGAAGACCGGTATGTCCACGTGCTATGCATGATGGATCCAACATTTGGAATATGGTCAGATGACAGCTTCGGAAACTTCTACGTAGCTGCAGGAACGCAGTACAACAGAGGTTGAAGCCACCAAAGGACCAAGCCGGCTAAGAAGCAATAGGAGTTAACGCCCTCCAAACCCCATCTCAACCACACCAACCAACGACCGTCAGCACTGCTCATGCCGACGACAAAACTCAATTTTTTATTTAAAAAAAAACAAACTTTATGTTAGACCTAAGACACCTTTATTATAAAATGTATAAAAAAAACAACAATTTAAGGAAGCAGAGCCCCTTCTGTGCTCGCAGATATATAATATAAGACTTCACAATTTATTATTTGTAAATATGTTCCACTCTGTAAAAATTTGAGCTGAATAAAATTGTATATATCTGCTTTACCTCATGACCACAGGATTCCCTGAGCCAACCATGGTACTTCAAATAAGTCGTTCAGGCAACAAGACACGGATTGACATGCTAGTAAAATTTAAAGAAAACTTATCTCACTATTATCATCTTTCCCTCCCCTTAGCACAAAGAAAATCACTCCATTATATAAACATTATTTACGAAATAAAAGCATACATTTTTTTGTACGGCAACAAGAAAGTATAACGATATATCATTTATTTAATTCAAAGGAAAAGTTATTGAAACAAGAGTTCAGCATATCAAATTTCATAAATTTAAAATAGGTATAATAATAATATTCAATAAAAGTTCATGAATTCACGTATGAGTTATTTTAAAGTGATTCAAGTATTGATAATCACCAATCAAAACAGAAACATTTATGTAAATAAAGCTCCAGCCGCTTGAGTGAAAAGAACACATTCTGATATCATCTTTTGTTAAATTACGATCTCCGGCTTAATTTAAAGGAGAGCACCACGAAAAGCTAGTCTCTTAATAATATTCAACTAATATTTTTTCCTTGCGATTATAGGTACTATAAGGCAAGTTATGTATTCGTAAACATTTTTTTTCTGACAATCAAACATGATATTAATATCATATAACACCAAAAAATTGGGTGCCGCAATTCCGTCTGTCTGTCTGGCTGTCTGTCTGCCTGAAGAACGATCTACAGCCTAAACCGCTCAACCGATTTGGTTCAAACTTGTTACTTAGGCGTTTTAGGTGATTGTCCAAAATAGATTTTTGAATCATTATTTTAAGCCCATAAATAACGGTACTTGCCATATACATTTGTCTACCATCTTAATTATCTCAAAAACGGCTCTAACGATTTTGATAAAAATTGGTCTGTGTACTATTTTGGGTATGGTCAACATTTCGGCCAATAAACTTTTTAAAATATTTTGATATTAACGGTGCCTGCCATGCAACCAGTTTATTGATTTTCGACTTTCTCATAAACGGCTCAACGGATTTCAATTAAAAATTTTATACAGGAGCTCCTTCAAATTCTAAATAGTATTGCATTTCAAAATTTTCCAAAAATATTTTTTTGGATTTTTGAAAAAAAAATATTTTTTTTTTTGAAAATTCAATATTTCGAAAACTGGTGCACAATTTTTTTGACATTTTGTTTTTGTATTTATATTATTAAATATATAAAATGTTCATACCAATTGTTTTTTTTAGAAAAAGTTTATATAAAAAAATTAATTGAAAAACTTGGATGATTGGACTTACCGACTTCGTGAAGATGTTGTGCACAGGAGTTTCTAAGTTGTCGTTTGAGTGCCGAATATTTTTGTGGTGCAGCTAATTGATAATTAGTTAGACTAATAATTTTGCCAAGTTGAATAATATTGCAGTTATATTATTTTGTTGATAACACGATTAAACAATTAGATTACATATGAGCCACGCAGATTATGATTTTTTTTTGATAATGTTAATTGCGTGCATATGTATGTAGGCAGGATTAAGGCTTAGGATTTCTTGGTCGGTTTCTCTTTTTGTTTTTTTTTTGTTTTTTTTTTTTTTTGTTGATGATGGTTTTGAATAAATAGCTATCCAAAGTGAAGCTTTTAATCCTGCGCAATCCACTTCTGGTCTTGGTGGAAAGGGGCAATCTACATGCACCTATTGAGGTTATGTCACATGTTAGGTGAGTCAATGGAGTTCGTACGACTCACGGTTGCTGGCTCGGGCTACTCGCTATATGGAGATCTTTAAAGGACTCCGTTGGCCAGTACGAAAGATGTTGAAGAAGACTAGTACATCTGGTCTAAGTTCTTAGTTTCGATAAAATTCATGGATTCCCGATGGACACTGGAGGGGTTCAAGACATATTTTGAACTAAATGATTTCAACAATAAAAAAAATGCAAAATACCTGAAGGAGATCACTTTCGGCTAGATCCGATGGCTCTGTGTTTAAGAAGTGCATATTAATTTCGTAGCGAGGAACTATTATAACGCACTTGATATGTAAAAATTTAATCTCTTTCTCGGTAAAAACTGGATAATTTGCAGGAAGGAAAGCTAAACGAGTTTTATTTGAAGGTTCTTTCCTGAACGATTTCCTAGGTTGTCTTATTTTTATAGGCTTAATAATCATAATAGAAATTGAATTATTTCCATAACATTCCACACTTTATTTTTAATACTAAATTACCAATCGGGAGTCGGAATTTGAAAGATTGATTTGCGGAAATGAGATGTGCTTTCGGATAAAAATGCATGTTCGAAAAAAGCTAAAGAGTTCAGTGGTCTTTCGAAATTTAGTTAAAGTCGAATTCGGAGGTGTGATCGTTCAGATACCTATGGCCGAATTCAACTCAGTACATTGTTTTATTAGCTTGCTTTCTTCAAGTTGGACTACACACAACATTTCATTTTCTTGTCTGCCCAGACACGAAGGTGAAATGTAAATGGTAATCTGTCCGATCACAGCCGACCCACGCCTGCAATTTTTTTCCCGTGGGTAGGTGTAAAACCTTCAAATGGCTCTATAAGGACCGAAAGACGCGTGCTTATAGGAGTGTGAGATTCTTACTGCACTAAAAACACCTCCTCCTCCCGATTGCAACTAAGTTGAAACTTATCTAGCAATTTATTTTTAACGAATTTAATTAACGTGTTTATAAGGTATTTAAATTAGCATCTCGCGTACAACCCCAGGGTTGTATACCGTAAGTCCAGACAGGCTTAAGCACCTGTCTGTACAAAATTAGCTTATTTTCGATACTGAGCTCAGAGTGTTCCCGGAGCAACCAGTACATATCTCTGAGTTTATTATCTAACTCTTCGCATTTCTTTTTAACATGCTGTTTCCATTTTAATTTCGCGTCTAGGGTGATTCCGAGATATTTTGCTTCATTAGCAAACCGAACTTGAACCGTATTAAGAAATACCGGTAATATATTAATTTTCTTATAGGTAAAATCTACGTGGACTGATTTTACTTCGTTGAGCGATATCCGCCATGTTTTTGTCCAATCATTGACATTATTCAGAGATTTTTGTAATTGTGTCGTAGAATTATTTATCGTTTGGCCCACTGCTAGTATTGCAGTGTCGTCAGCAAACGTGGCTACGATAGTGTCTTCTGTTTGAGGTATATCACGTGTAAATAATAGGTACAATATTGGACCTAAAACACTTCCCTGTGGTACCCCACCCACTACTTCTTTGAGATCCGAGTAATCGTTTCCATGTCTTACTCTAAAAAGTCTATCTTCTAGATTTGCTTTTAGAAGCGTATAAAGTGCTTTAGGCAGAATTTGTCTTAATTTAAAATTTAGGCCTTCGGGCCACACCTTATCAAAAGCTTGCGACACGTCTAGGAAGACCGCCGAACAAATTTTCTTTTCTTCAAGAGTTTTCTCAATGACGTCAGTGATCCTATGCACTTGGTCAGTTGTCGAATGCTTGCTTCTAAATCCGAAATGATGTTCAGGTATTAGGCGCCTTTCTTCTATTATTGGCTGCAGGCGCAGAAGTAATAATTTTTCAAAGACCTTAGATATTACGGGCAGAAGCGAAATAGGTCTATAAGATTTCTTATCATGTGATGGTTTTCCTGGTTTGAGAATCATTATAACTTCCGCAACCTTCCATTGGCTCGGGACGTACTTTAGCCTTAGAGTGGCATTTATGATATAAAGAAGATTAATTAACCCTTTGCGAGGAAGCATTTTGAGAATTTCGGCCGTAGTTAGGTCATATCCCGGAGCTTTCTTTGCTTAAGCTTTCTTATTTCTCTATTTATGTCGGCAAGGGTAACATTTCTTGTAATGTAATTTTCGCTGGAGTTAGAACTTATATTTAAATTTTCGTCGAGTACTTGCCCATCAAAAGGTTTAAATGTGTTCTCCAGGTAATCCGCGAAAACGTTTGCTTTCTCTTTGTCGCTTTTTGCCCATTCGTTTTGATCATTCTTAATCGGAGGCGCTGGGAGCTTTGGTTTCTGCGTTACTTTAACAGCTTTCCAGAGTAAGTAGTTGGATTCTTTTTCTGCTGTCAAGCTTTCAAGATAATTTCCAACTTCAGAATTTTTGAATTCTGCTATCGTCTTTTTTAGTAAATTACACAAGCGATTTAAATTTACCTTGTGTAGAGGAGCTCGAGTTTGCTGCCATTTCTTACGTGCTTTTCGTTTCTCTTTTACTAAATCTTTTATTTCCTGCGGATATTTTAGGTTTTTAAAGCGCGGCATTTCTCTTTGGTATGGAGTGTTTTTTCAAGCGGCTTGTTGTACGATATTGACGAAGTTATCTACTGCGTCTTCAAGTTCGAGAGGCGTTTGTAGTGAAACCCTTAATTCAACGTTATCTTTCTTAAAACCTTCCCAGTTGGTTTTCCCATTGGTTAGCGTGGGTGGTTTTTCACTTTTAATAAGATTTTCGCTCATAGTGAGAATAACAGCAGAATGATCTGAGAAAAGATCAAAGCTTTCTGTTATGCTAATTTTATTTGAGGGTATTCCTTTGACCACCAAAAAATCAATAAGGTCACGTATTTTCGATCAGTCGGCCAGTCGGGTTGCCAGTCGAATGAAAGTCGCAATTATTTTTCATTACCGCTTCGTAGAGCATTCGACCCTTTTGAGAAATAACTCTAGATCCCCAAAAGCTGTGCTTCGCATTCCACCAAGAATAATATTTTGTTTAAGTAACTTTAGCACGTTCATAAATTCATTCTTTTCAATTTTACATCGTGGAGGACAGTATATGGACGATACATTCAATACAACATTCTGAATTCTAACCTGTACACCGATTAATTGCATTGATTCAGCCTCTATTTTTGGGCCTATCGTGTGTTCGATGCATTCTTTTATAAATAAAGATGCCCCACCTCTTGCTTTGTTCGACGGATGAGTTGCGTGGTATTCTAAATACCCATTGATCTTACTATTTGATTGTTTCTTGACATGCGTTTCCGATATCAAACAAATATCAGTATCTTTCTCATGCATAAACATTTCTAGTTCTTCAAGTTTTTGCCATTATAAAATAAATTTTGAGCTTTTCCATCATGTTTTTCTTTTTGTAGGGCGTTTTGGCCGAAAACTGTTTTCGAGTTACCTAGCCTATCAAATATAAGTTTATTTGTACCCCATTTCTCCTCAATTTTCGAAAGGATTATGTGTAAGACGTTCGTGAGTAGATCACTAGCAGTATCTTTTTGTAAAGGTATGTTCTTAGCCGTTATTTGGGCATATGTGTTTACACTACCTTTCTGTGGTGTTTGCTCTGGTTGTGTTGATTGATCTTTTGCTTTGCGTACTTGGGCATTTAACCTATTAGGGGTCTTAAGAACTTGCTTTTCTACTTGGCTTGGTGGTTTTCTTTGTGACTGCGTAAATTTTGATCGCCGTTTTTGTAATCCTCTTGCTAGTTCACAGCCTCTATAGTTGGCTGGATGACTTTTATTACAATTTATGCACGTTGCTGCACTTTTGCTATCTGAGGTGCAGTCTTTAGTAAGATGATTTCCGGTGCACTTTACACACCTAGGTCCTTTTTTGCAATAAGTTTGCGTGTGATTGAATTCTTGACAGCGTTTACACTGCGGAAACAGTCTTGAACTCTTTCTTTAAGGTTCGATCTTAACAACAATATTGAGGATTGTTTTAATTTTGTAAATATCGTCTATTTTCTCTGCCTTATCAAAAGTTAGAATAAATAGTGGAAGACCACGCTGTACCACATTTGTTTCGCTATCTTTTTTTTGTGTTTCTCTTTTGACGATGTTCACAGCACCTAAGATCTTAAAATTCCTCTTTAGATCGTCAATAATATCGTCTTTTGGACATGATGGGTGCAAACCTCTCGCTACCACACGTAAAGGTCTTTCCGACTTATTGTCATAAGTGTACCATTCCACATTTTCTTCGTTTAGTTTTCGCGACAGGAGACGATAACTTTCGGGATCCAACTTTCCATTTGTTGTTATTAAGTGAAATAACCTTAAAGTCTGGTGGTGTTAACGTGTTTCAGATAGTTTGCAGCCGGTTATACTCCACAATACCGACAACATTAATTGGTGGCGGAGGCCCAATCTTAAGAGGTTTTTCTTTAATATTGGAATCTTTTGGTGAATCAATTTTTTCAGGTAAACAGGCGCCATCAGGTGAGGATCCAACCTTGCGTTTTTTACTCGGTCTTTTGTTTGAGGACTTATCTTTTTCGCGGGCTAGCTCTTCTTCATAAGTCTCATAAATGACATTTTTCGCTTGCAATGAACCAGCATTTGAGTCATTGATGTGTTTATTCTTCAGCACCTCATTTTCCTTACGAAGAAGATCAACTTCTTTCTTTAACTCCTGATAAAGTTTTACTACTTCATCAAGTTTTTGACGAAGTTCATTATTATCTTTCTCAAGAATTTCTATTTTCATTCAGTCCTTTTTTACTCGCGCATCTGGCGTTACCGGCGAACCCTTCTTACCGTTGTCACTTGATTAAGATGGAGGTGATCGAGCAACCCTTGCTTGTTTTAAGAAGGGATTTATTAAATGCAATAATTGGCTCTCCCCAGAATCCATAGAGCCGACCTCCGAAGAGGGTGGATTTTCCAGTGAACCTGGATTGCCACCTGGGGTAATGTATCTATTTGTTTTACTCATTGCATATTTATGTATACGTTCACTCTCAGTATACGGAGGTTGGATTTTAGTCGCCTCTTACGACAGGCATGCCTTACCTCGGGTATATTCTTTTTTTGTTCATAAATGTACTTGGGCTGCCTCCTACTTTCGAATATCTTCAGTATGGATTATGCCTAGAGAGTAACCTTTCAGATCTACTAATTCATATAGGTTATTGCTTACTAGTTTCTAAATTTTGGCTTGCACAAATTTTGGGCATAATTTAGCATTTCGTTTTTTGACTTAGCGCTAAGTATAAAACTGCTCTTGAGGACCAACTGTCCCACTCTGAATTTACATTCTTTGCTTCTCATATTATAAGTTTTTTTCATAAAGCTTACGCGCTTGTGCTAAAGAGTCTTTCACACGGCTTTGAATCATGTTCATTTTCGTGCCTTTGGGAAATATTTCAAAGTCTGAATTATTAAGGGCATTCAGTTTTTTTCAGTAGCTCATAATCAGAACCGTTTTCTACTTTGCTTTGGCCAAACAAAGCTTCATGAGGTGACATTTCCATTGCTGTGTGAACACTTGTTCTCAAAGAACTCAGGATGGAGCAAAGATTTCGGTCCCAATTGGTCGAAACCAATATATGATCTTATAGCGGTCAAAATGGATCTATTGGCGCGCTCACTTGCGTTTGCTTTTGGGCATGTGAGGCTATCCGAATGTGTCTTGTTCCACAGGAGCTTAGGAATTTGGTAAACTCTTTTCCTATGAACTGCTTACCATTATCAGAACGAAGGAATCCTGGGATTCCAAACAGCGAAAAGACGTTTTCTTCTAAGATCTGAGTCGTGATCTCATCTGTCGCTTTTCGTATTGCTTTTGCTAGGATAAACTTATTGAGTTGGTCCACACAAACAATAATATATGTATTTCCGTATTAGGATCTCGGATAAGGACCGAGGAAATCGACAAAAAGGTGTTGGAAGGGCCTATCAACAACAAACGATGGACCCATTGGTGGTCTTAGGATATAATTTGGGGCTTTCGATGATTTACATATGATGCATTCTCCGATGCATCAGGTTGTTAACTATTTCATCTGCAGCATATACACGAGAGAGTGCATCCGGTGCAACGCTTTGAGGACTCTTTCGATGTTCTATACTAAAAACTATCTTTTGAGTCTCAAACACCACCGCGCTAATCTACATCTTAAGTCTTTTTGGCCTATAAGCCACTTGAGGCTTGAATGGTCGATAACAATAGTAAAAACATGAACCTCAACGGAAGGTCGAAACTTTTCTACACCCAATACGGCGGCTACACATTCTAATTCAGTGACATTGTAATTATGTTGTGTTCGATTCAGCTTTTATAAATAATAATAAATAGGTTTCTCGGCACCGTTTTCGTCCAGTTGATTCAAGACGCAACCAATACCTGTTGAAGAGGCGTCACACAATATTATAAAGGGTTTTGTAAAGTCCGCGTTTGCAAAACTGAAGCTGTGGTCAATGCTAATTTGAGTTCTTCTAAGCATCCGGTGTGCAGACAAAGGTCTTACGTTTTTTATAAGTTGCCGGATATCGGGGTAGCAAGAGTGGAATAGCTTCGCACAAAATGGCTGTACCATCCAGTTAAGCCCAAAAACCTTCTGACCTGTCGAGGAGTTTTCGGCAGTGGAAAGTCTTGAATGGCACAGCATTTGTCAGGGTCTGTTTTGACGCAGCATATTTCAACAGTAAAACCTCAGTAGCGCAGCTCTTTGAAGCAAAAACGTGACTTTTCAATCCTGCTTTTCGCAAAAGCGGAGCCAGGGCACGTAGTAAGTCAACATGATCTTCAAACATCCGTGAAGCTATCAGCAAATAGTTTAGATATATGAATATATTTTGTTTCAATTCATTAGGAACCACTTTGTCCATAAATCTGCATAAGCGTTGAGCTGCATTGCAGAGGCCAAAGCGCATAACCTTGAATTGATAAAGGGGTCTACCGGGCACACCAACCGCCGTCTTTTCCCTTGCCTAAAACAACAGGAGATCTATTCGCCTCATACATTAGTTTTTGAATAGCTGGAGGCACGGTATAGTTTCGTTGTTTAATAGGCTCGGTATCGCCCGTGTTTATTGTGTGTTCTTCTAACGCCGTCTGTCCAAGCCCTTCTTTGGCATAAGATGAGAATAGGCACATAACAATTTCAATCTCCGATGACTGATCAGCTGATAGTTCATGGGCCTTCGCGTCACATATGCGGAGTGAAGGGGTAAATATTTCAGAGACTATTTGATGTGCTATACCAACCAGTCTCCAAAAATTTATACCGAGGTATACAATTTGTTCTAGTGATGCGACTAAATAAATTTTCATTTCCCTTGCAAAATTTTTGTATTCCTCCGTCGTCGTTATTTTTCCGGCGATCGGCTGTCGTTGACCACCAGCAGTTTTCTAATTTGCATTGAAGTTCTTAAACGGAATCATAAGATCTCGTAGCGTCCGCAAGCACCCAGATCCCAGACAAGTGATGCTGGCACCACTGTCCAATAGACCAAGCATTTTTCTTTCCAACGATGGATACGCTAGCACATGACCTGGGATAATCAGTGTGGCAAATCGTACTAGCATTAATTTCGCGATGCGCTCTTTTCTTGATATAGAATCGGTTTCTTAGTTCTGGGATACGCTCAGTGACTTGCGTAAATATTCTTCACAGAATGTCATAATAATTACGCAACCGTTCATGAATAGATATAGGAGCATTTTGCGCTGAAATTTAGAAGTCAAGTGATTTTGAGGTGCCCGATGTTGTGAACAGGTCAGGTTGATTTTTTGAGTCTAGTAATAAAGAACTTTCTTGTATAAGGTTGGGACCGAGATTCTTGCTTACTTACGTTATGGGTTCTCGTTCGGTTGAAAAAACTCTCCGGTTGTAGTATTTCCATGTTTGGCATTTCTCGAACATTTAGAACCATTCGGTGTCGTTGTATTTTCCATGCCACATTTGAAGCAAAAGAAGTTGCGCTGAGCATTAGGACACTGAGCAAATGAATTCCCTTTTAAATTGCAGTTCCAACAAGTATACTTGGACTGATCTCGTTAGTTGCGCAAAACATTTAAAGCATTAACGTCTAGTATTTTCTCATCATCAACGTAATCATCTACTTCACAGACTTTTTTTTTACGGTATTCGATTGAAATGGCTTTGACTTGAAGGCTTCATTCTTCGAATGTGTCTCAATTGATCTGCAAAGGTACACGATGTCGGTTAAACTTTGTGCCATAAAAGTAAAGAGAAGCTCTCCTATTCTCCTCTTTACATCTTGTTTGAGCAGATCTGTGAAATCAAGCCGTCACTTTGGTGAGCGAAGCCGAGCATATATAACGAGAATGTCGAAACTTTTTTTTTGACCTTGACGTCGGTTGAACATTTTTCTCGAAAGTTCCGAGTCAGTTTCGATACTCCTATACTGTTCCATTAAAGCGCATTCTAAATGTTACCAGGTTGCATTTGGGTTAGTTTATAGAAAGGTCCAAAACCAACTTTCGACTGTACAGAAAGGTTGAAATGAAGGAAGATATCTTCCCACTAAGCGTTATAGCTTTCCTTCAGTGTTTGCAAACGAAAAATAAAATCATCGACCGTTATTTTAACGTTGCCGAATTTGAGACCCAATTTATGGAATTCGAAAGCTCGACTGGAGCTAATGTGAGATACATTACCGTTTATGTTTGGATATTGTGTATTGAAATCGAGTGCATTCATGCGACTCAAGATAATTTGGGCATTTTCACTTAGCGGATGTGGTTCAATATTGTCAACTGGTCTAATTGACTGTTGAGAAGTACTGTAGTCTTATGGACGATTCAGGTTTCGAAAGGACTCATTTCCAACTGTAGGAGTAGATGGTCTTAGTGTGTCGTGAATGGTATTGATAACTTCTTCCCTTATTCCTGATCTTTCTTCATCACATTCCGCCTTTCTAGCGCGCAGATCTTCAGCCCTACTCAATCTGATGGTAGCATTGACTATATTAGTGATATACATTTCTTTAGAGTTATCCCGATTTGGTGGCATTATTTGGGAAGAAGAAGAAAATGTTTAACTATTTGTACATGTTATACGGTATGACTAAAGACAATGAAAAAATTAAAATTTTGATACGCAAAACAAAGTGGGCAGCAATTTACCTTCTTTGAATTCAAATGCTGATTTAAATTATTTTAAAAGATATGAAAATTATTAAGAATATTAA
Source organism: Philhelius pedissequus (assembly GCA_910595825.1). NCBI lineage: Eukaryota > Metazoa > Arthropoda > Insecta > Diptera > Syrphidae > Philhelius > Philhelius pedissequus. Next base: position 34,201 of record CAJVCO010000139.1, read on the forward strand.
TAGCCATAAATATGTACTTGGTAAGGCAGTATGTGATGTGCAAAAAAAGCGATACAAATAAAAAAATTAAAAATCGGTTTTTTTTTTTTTTTTTTTGATCATCTATTGATTTAAATATTTGCTTTAAAATCTATAATGCAACTAAGAAAATGATGAATGTTCTCCCTTTATTCTTAGGTGGTTAGCTTCGTAGCTGTTCTCATGGACAGCGGTTAAATTTTAAAATTAGGACTTGAAAGAAATTTAAAATCTGGGACTTGCATGTTAAGCTTACAAGATTCTATGAACTGCAGTTAAAACATCGTAGACACAGCAGGCGAAAATGAGTTATCTGGAATTGGTATCTTTCAGTCGTTCACAAAATTAAGAAACATAAAGCCAAAACATCGCCAAGTTATTGATAAAATCAATGCAACAAGCAGAGAAGTTGTATCCTGTACATATAAATTCTCCCGGTTATAAAGTCATCGAGATAATTGTTTTATTAAATACACTCAACTAAACGCTTCACAAAATATGATCAAAAGACCGTTTGCGACGATCGCTTTAGTGTTTTCAAGAAAAAGTTTTATTTGTTTGGCTAAAGAACAAATTAACGTCGTAAGCAACCAAATTTGTTTCTAGGTGATATGAAACTTATTCAGAATATCGAAGCCCCACTCTGAGCGCCACCTGTGGAATGGGATTTAGATGGTCTTACCTGATCTGATTTACCGAAGTTAATTTCAAACCTAACCTTCCAGTCCACTTACCAGACTTTTTCTCCAGCTTAAACAGCGAAGTCACGGGACTGACATCTCAGAACAATGACACGCTTACCAACTTTTCACAGGAAAATTCATCAGTTTACACGACAACAGATGAAATTTTTACCAACCCTTTATACCTCTACAGTTCTATCCCAAACGGTAATTCAAAGAAATCTTCAGGGCCTGATAAGGTTTCTAACTTTCGTATAAAGAAATTGTCCCCGACAGCTATTATAATCCTCACGATTATTCTGAATATCTGTGTTAACACCAGTTACTTCCCTAACAAATCGAAAACCGCCGAAATTTTCCCAATACCAAAAAAATCTGGTACAAATTGTGTTCACAATTACCGACCCATTTCCCTTCTACCGATCCTCAGCAAATTTCTTGAAATGCTGAACCTTAACAAACTTCGCTCACTTTGCTCATCCATGGGTATTGTGCAGCATAACCAATACGGGTTCAAGGCATCCCACTCGATATTCGAACCGTTGTTGAAGCTACATACTGATACGACGCTGGCCCTTAACAAAGGACATACGACCGTAGCTTGTCTGCTTGACATCAAAAAAGCATTCGACTCGGTTTGGATAGATGGCCTGGTTTTCATGTTGAAGTCTCTTCACTTGACCAGACATCTTATCCTAATCATCCATAGTTTCCTTACTAACCGTAAATTTTACGTGCGAGTGGGAAATTCTAACTCAAGCCTCATGAGCATTTCCGCTGGCGTTAATCAGGGATCTCGCCTTGGACCCGACCTTTTCATTTATATACTTCTGACCAACCACTAAACATATACAGGACAAATACCCTCTTATTTGCTGATGACTCCATCACTTATATCGCATCCTCCAGCCCAGACTTAGCCTTCCGAAGAGTAAAGGAACATATCCTTAAGGTCTGTGAGTATTACGACCAATGGGGTATAAAAATTAACCATACCAAAACAGAGTTGATCTGTTTTAATATGCCTGCGCACAATGGCCTAGCCAAAAGATGCACAAGCCTCTCGCTGACCCTTCCAGATAACACTGTTATGAAGCCCAAGAAAACGGGTAAATACCTTGGAGTTCACTTCTTCGACAGGTTCAAATTTAATCAACACTCCACATCCACCCTCCCTTCGTAAGGCTAACCATGCCTCTTCTCTATTACGACCTCTTTTGAGAGTACGAGGCGGACTCCAAACAAAGACGAAGCTTCTGCTTTACAAGCAACTCATTCGTCTCATTTTAACTTATAGCTTTCCTATATGGCACACTATAAGCCCTGCGTACATGAAAAAAATGCAAATTTTCGAGCGAAAATTTCTTCGCCATTGCGCATCCCTTTTCTGCAAACCAAACTCTGTTAAGTTTTACAGTAACTCTAAGCTTTACGAAGCTTCAAGAATAGTTCCGATAGGCAAATACATGTACAATCTCAGCATAAAGATGCTGCTAAAAATCCCATCCCACCCCAGTCCTCTTATTAATTTAATTACAAGGGACCCAGACACAGAAGACCGGTATCTCCACTTGCTATTCATGATGGATCCAGCATTTGGAATATGGTCAGATGACAGCTTCGGGAACTTCTACGAGGTTGAAGCCACCAAAGGACCAAGCCAGGAGTAAGTAACAGGAGTTAAGGCCCTCCAAACCCCATCTCAACCACACCAAACAACAACTGTCAGCACTGCTCATGCCGACAAAAAAACTTAATTCTTATAAAAAAAAAAAATCAAACTTTATGTTAGACCTAAGACACCTTTATTATAAAATGTATAAAAAATTTAACGAAGCATAAACCCTTCTGTGCTCGCAGATATATAATATTAGACGAAAGAATTAGTTATTTGTAAATATGCAGCACTCTGTAAAAATTTTAGCTGAATAAAATTGTATATATATTGTATATATCTGCCTTACCTCATGACCACAGGATTCCCTGAGTCCAACCATGGTGCTTCAAATATGTCGTTAAGGAAACAAGGCATGGCTTGGCATGCTAGCTTACTCAATGAACTGTCTGTCTGTAGAACGATCTGCAGCCTAAGCCACTGAACCGATTTGGTTCAAACTTGGTACTTAGGCGTTTTAGGTGATTGTCCAAAATAGATTTTTGAATCGTTATTTTAGGCCCAAAAATAACGGTACTTGCCATATAAATTTTTCTAAAATCTTAATTATCTCAAAAACGGCTCTAACGATTTTGATAAAAAATGGTGGGTGTACTACTTTGGGTCAACTTTTCGGCAAAAAAGTTTTTAAAATATTTTGTTATTCACGGTACCTGCCATACAACCAATTTATTGATTTCCGACTTTCTCATAAACGGCTGAACGGATTTCGATAAAAAATACTTCAAATTCTAAATAGTGTTGCATTTCAAAATTTTCGAAAAATATTTTTTTGGATTTTTGAAAAAAAAAATGTTTTTTTTTTTTGAAAATTCAATATTTCGAAAACGGGTGCACAATATCTTCTGACATTTTGTTTTTGTATTGATATTATCAAATATTTAAAATGTTCACACCAATTTTTTTTTAGAAAAAGACTTTTTAAGTCTTTTTATATATACGAAATTAAGTGAAAAACTTTAATAATATATTTAGCAGTTTTATTAAGAATCTTTTGCACATAATGTGATCGAACATAGGAGCAAGTACGTGCGATCCAGTCGTGCATTTTATTTTCCTTTTGTTTAGCATTGTTGAATTATTCTCATTCAAACTCCGGAGAAGTACTCATTTTAATAAAAAAAACTTAAAAGATAGATGAATTGGAGATCCATCGACTCAACTATCTTAAAAATATTCTTCGTTCAATTTGACAAGAAAAGAGATATAAAATTGGATGATTGGACTTACCGACTTCGTGAAGGTGTTGTGCACAGCAGCTTCTAAGTTGTAGTTTGAGTGCCGGTCTTTTTTTATGGTGCAGCTAAATGATCATTAATTAGACTAATAATATTGCCAATGGGGATTTTTTGGGAGAGTGAACAAAGACAGTCGTTATTGTGAAAGTGCTTAAATTTTGTATTTATATTTCTGCTAAAAGCCAAGAAAAAAAAAAAAAAAAGTATTTTTTAGTTTAAATTGATTAAATCATCAGTGGTTAGACTAAACAATTGAAGAATATTGAACATCACTTAAGAAGGTAGGAGAATTTAAGTTTTTTAAAATCTGAATCCACGAAGAGTGCATTAGCGGTTACAACTCTATGCAATCAAAGAGGAAGGCATCTCAACTATCTACGATAAATTCACCTATTTTCAAAAAAACTGTCTCTGATAAAAAATTGGAAATGGCAACAAATTCTTTGCAAGCAAACGAAGTAAAAAAAATAATTAATGATTGCTTAAGCGAGCACTTAAAAAATATTGCTACCAAAGATGACGTATCGGCCATATTGATAGACATACAGCTATTACGGTCTGAAAATATCCAACTCTCGGAGCGCCTGGCCGTTATGGAGAACTATTGTGAAACACTCGAAAGGCAACTTGAAGTTCTTTCGCAAAAATCTAATGGGAAAACTGTTGTTATGCATTTTCCTTCAGACAACAAGACAGACAAGCTTGAATTTGCTAAACAAACCTGTCTAGGCCTTCTTGACCTAAACGGAAATGCTGAATTTTCACTGGGTAAATCACAAGAATTCAATAACCGCCACAATAAAACAACAACAATGGTACTCAATTTGGAAGACGAGGATACCGCCAACAAACTTATTGTAGCTGCACCGAAGTTAAAAGGTACTGGAATCTTTGTGCACAGAGAGCAGTCACTTCTATACCGGAAAAAAAGGAGAACACTGAATGAGATTAAGTCCAAGCTTCAAGCACTTAACCCGACGACAAAAATTTTTATTAAAGGACGAAAATTACAAATAGATAAATATATTTTCATCTTTGAGTCACTTCGCGGGTTGCAATTAAAAACAAACGAGGAACTTCGATTTGTCAAAGCGACGTTTGGAGATAATGCAATGTGCTTTTTTGACAGCAGAAACATAAACTTCCAAACAGCTGCAGCGCCACCTATCAGACAAAACATCTATAACTTGGATGGTCCAAATTCAAGTCATCACAACATGTAGGATAGAGTTGCCGTCTGCCAAAGTTTTTTTTCTCAATTAAATATTTTTTGTTATAATATTACTGGTCTAAAAAACAAACTATTAATGCCTGATTTTTTTAAACTAATTTCAAATTATGATATTATTATTTTATTAGAAACATTTGTTGAAGAAGGGAAAGAAATGCAATATCTTAAATATTTAGAAAATTTTAGAACACTGTTTATCCCTGCTATCAGAAATAATAGAATAGGTAGAGCAAGTGGTGGGATGCTGATCGGTTATAAAAGCAAAGAAAATTTTCAGATCAGTTTAAAAAATAGTGAAAACAAAATTATAATAGATATCTTGTGTGATTCAAAACATTTTCAAATTGTGCCACTTTATCTTAATTATAATGTATGGGAATCAGATTTTGAGGACCTGCAGAATTTTCTTTTGAATAATAATCACGAAAACATAATGCTAATCGGTGATTTAAATGGACGTATTAGCAACTTTCAGAATTCCCCGATCATGAACAGTGGATACTTTTCATTCGAAAGAATCTCGCTGGATGAACACTTAAACACGAAAGGAAAGTCATTAATAGAAATGGTTGAGGATTTTGGTTTCTTTGTATTAAATGGTGTTTCAATTGGAGACGCTAAGGGAAATTTCACTTTTATATCATCCCAAGGATGTTCTATAATTGACTATTGTTTGGTAAAAGGGGATTGGATGAATATTGTTAAAAATTTTGAGGTGTTTCCTGCTAACTTTTCATCTCATCTACCTATTGTAGTTTCCTGTGAGTATTCGTCACAAAATATTCATAACCACAATGAAGACAATACTCCTCTTAATAACAAACTGAGGTGGGTTGATCGTAAAGGAACATTGTATAGACAAAATTTAAGGCTCAACATGATTTCAACCAACTATCAGTTATATGACTCAGTAGAAGATTCGACAAACGCTGCGTTCGAGCTTATACGAAAGTCTGCAACTGCTTGTAGCTCCCGTTTCACCTTACCGTGGTCAAAATCAAAATGGTATGACGAAGAATGCAGGAAAAGTAGAAACAAATCGTTCAAATTTTTAAAACTTTTTAGGGAGTCAAATAATGATGCTTTTAAAAATCTTTATCTGCAGCAAAATAAATTTTTTAAGGATTTATGTAGTCTTAAAAAAGAAATGTATCTTAGGAATGCGGCTAAAAAGCTCATTGATTGCAGAGACTCTAAGTCGTTCTGGTGTAATGTTCGGGTACTGGGAGGATGTAGTAAATCAACGTCTTTGAGTATTAGTGTTGATCAGCTCGCATCATATTTTGAAAATCTTCTGCTTCCTGACCCAAATCAAAAGTCAATAAGTTTTGCACTCCCAAACGTTTTAGTTCCAGAGCTAGATTCTATTTTTACAATGTCTGAGTTACTAATATGTCTGCATAAAATGAAGAACAATAAAGCTCCAGGGTCGGACGGAATTCCTATAGAATTTTATAAGAATTCAACTCCTGAACTTCTTGATTATATTCTAGATCTTTTAAACAAAATGTTTAGTGAAGAGACTTTTCCCAACAGTTTTCGCTTGGCGAAGATAACTGCAATTTATAAGAAAGGTAACCCAAATGAAGCTGAGAGTTATAGAGGTATTTCGGTGTTAAGCTCGCTGAGAAAACTCTTTACTCAAATCCTATACCTTAGGCTATCAAATTGGGTGCAATTCAATAATTTGATAAGTTGTTTTCAAGCTGGTTTTCAAGCTAACCTCTCGACGTTGGATCAAATTTTCGCGCTCACTACCATAGCAAGGCGCTTTATTGATAAGAAAAAGCCTTTGTATGCACTGTTTGTAGATTTTAAAGCGGCATTTGACACTATCAACAGACGGTCACTGTTATATAAACTCGCAGTAATGGGTTTATCAACTAAATTTATTCGGGTTTATGAACAGCTCTTACTGGATATGTCTGCAATGGTATGCGTTGGTAACCAACAGTCCAAATCTTTTAGATCTGGAACAGGTGTGCCGCAAGGATGTGTTTTAAGCCCTTTGATGTTCGCGTTATTTATCAACGATATTGAGAGCCATCTACCAGGTGGAGTTTCCTTTGGCAATATATTTGTAAGACTATTACTGTATGCGGATGATCTCGTTATTTTTGCTGATAACCCAATGACACTTCAACTCCAAATAAATAAGCTTAAATCTTATTGCGATTTATGGGATCTTAAAATCAACTCATCGAAATCTAAGATTATGATCTTCAGAAGCCATTCTGATAGAAATTCAAGGAACTGGTCATTGGATGGCATGAATATAGAAGTTGTGAATGAATTCAAATATCTTGGCTTCGTTATTTCACACAATTTAAGCATCAGGGCTCATATAAAAGCAAAATTGGCTGTTGCCAAAACAGCAATAAATTCAATGTGGACAAATTTTTTTACAAATAGCCATGTAGACCCTACCGCAAAATTCAAAGTATTTGAAGCCACGATAAACAGTTGTTTTTGTTATGGTAACGAAGTGTACGGATACCAATGGTTGGAGGAGTGTGAAACAGTTCAAAGATATTTTTTTAAAAGAATATTTAGACTACCTTCGAACACTCCCAACTATGCGATTTATGTTGAGTCCGGTTTACCGCTAATTTATGTTAGAAATCTGAAGGCTAATGCTGACTTTTTGTCTAAAATTATGAAAAGGTCTGATAGCAACTTACATAAAAGAATATTACTTGTTTCTCTTCAGTGCGGCTACACTCCTTTTAAGAACTGGCAAGAACTAGCCTTGGTCCATGGAGTTACTTTGAATTTGAGTTCTGAGAATGTAACTGATTGGCAAAATATTTTGTATAACTGCATCGCAGTTGTAGACGAGCGAATGTATCAGAGATACCTTGATAGGGCTAGGGGATCAAACTCTAGGGCTATATATAGGAATTTAAATTTCAGTCTGGGCGAGAACAATTATTTCAGAAATGATCTCAATGTTTTAGATATGAGTCTAATCTTTAAAATAAGAACTGAAATTATTGAACTTAATTTTAGACCATATCGTACAGACATTAACCCTCTTTGTTCTCTGTGCAATTTAAACCAAAACGAAGACGTCTTTCATTTTGTAGGAGTTTGTCCTATATTGCAAGAAATCCGCAGACTTTTCTTCAGCAAGAGTCTTTTGACATTCGAAGAATGCATCAGAGTTCTGAATGGGGAATGTGGTTGGAAACTGCTGGTACAATTTATTTCCTACGCAAAGAACTACCGAAATACATATTTGAATCTGTCGTGAACTCGCGAGCAATACACTCACTTTATAAATTTTGCTTTAGCTAAACTAAAAGCCCATTTTCACTTTTGAAATTATCTAAAACCCTATTTTTTGTTTTGGCTAAACTAAAAGCCGCTTTCATAATTGAAATAAATTAGAACCTCATTTTTGTTTTAGCTAAACTAAAAGCCTATCTATTAAAGATGTTGCAATTTTTTTAACTGATTTAAAATATTTATATTCCGTAAATCTGTTAAATTGTAATCTGTAATTTATGTAGCATGTATTATCTATATCTATATTTCTTTTCATCAGAAATAATTCGAAATAATAAATCACATCTTTTGCTGCTTAAAACTTATCACAATCTTGCTTTCGTATGTTACTTAAAATAAAAATCCAATGTTTAAGCTCATTTTTTTTTTTTTTTTAATAAAATTTTTGTTTCTTTATCTACTTAAATGTTTTTATAAACAAAAGTATTTCAAACAAATTTTACTAATTTCATTACTTTTTTCTGATTTAATATTGTAAACTCTCAAAGTCAAATTAAGAAATCGGCAGACGGCTTATAGCCACGCCTTAAAATATTTATAAGAATTGTATATATGTACTATTTTATAATCAATAAAAATTAATCTAATCTAAATCTAAATCTAATATTGCCAAGTTAAACGATATTGCAGTTATATTATTTTGTTGATAACACGAGTAAACTATTAGATTACATATGAGTCATGCAGATTATGACATCTTTTTTTCGATAACGTTAATTGCGTAGGTAGGATTAAGACTTAGGATTTCTTTTTCGATGTCTCTTTTTCTTATTTTTCTTCTTTTTTTTGATGATGTTTTTGAATAAATAGCCAGCCAAAGTGAAGCTTTGAATCGGGCGCGATCCACTTCTGGTCTTGGTGGAAAGGCGCCAATCACCATGAACCTATTGAGGTTATGTCACATGTTACGTGAGTTAACGGAATTCGTACGCGCTTGCTGCCTCGGTCTGCTCGCTATATATAGATCTTGCAGATCTTTAAAGGACTCCATTTGCTAGTACGAAAGATGTTGAAGACGACTAGTACTTCTGGTCTAAGTTCTTAGTTTGGATGAAGTTTATGGACTCCCGATGTACACTGGACGGGTTCAAGAAATATTTTGAACTATATGATTTCAACAATAAAACAAATTGCAAAATACCTGAAGGAGATCACTTTCGGCTAGATCCGAGGGCCCTTGTGGTTAAGAAGTACGCATAAATTGGGTAGCGAGGAACGATTATAACGCACTTGATATATCAAAAATTGGATTTCTTTCTCGGTAAAAACTGGCTCTTTTGCTAGAAGGAAAGCTAAGTGAGTTTTATTTGTGGGTTCTTTCCCAAATGATCTCCTTGGTTGTCTGATTTTTATGAGCTTACGAATCACAAAAGAAATTGAATTATTTCCATAAGATTCCACACTTTATTTTTAATACTAAATTACCTGTCAGTGTGTCACAATCGAGAGTCGGGAATGGAAAGATTGATTTGCGGAAATGAGGTGTGCTTTTGGATAAAAATGTATATTCGAAAAAAGCTAAAGAGTTAAGTGGGCTTTCGAAATTTAGTTTAAGTTGAATTCGGAGGTGTGATGGTTCAGATACCTATGGCCGAATTCAAGTCAGTATATTGTTATATGAGTTTGCGTGTTTTAAGTTGGACTACACAAGTTTCGATGAAGATAGGCATGTCGTAAGGTCAAGGAGATTAGATTTCTTTTTAAGGATGTTCCGAAAAATCCGAAATCGTTGGAATACATTAAAATTATGACCAAAATAGAATGGTGCATGGGAAGGTTAGCTAGGACACCTTGTGATGCTGAAGATGAGGGAGAGGAGATGAGCGCGATTAGTAATGATGTTTTATTCTTGTTAGGTGATCTTACTGGGGATATTGAGATCAGTGATAGGGAAGAAGAGTCACCGAAAAAGAAGACTCCAGCTAGGAGTGAGACTGAACTGAATGTACCAGTTGGTCGGACAGAAACAGGTCACCAGGTAGTGGTGACTGTAGTCCTAGAGATAGAGAAGTAGTTGCTGGGGTACCAGAGCATAGGGTAAAAAGGAGTGAGCCATACACTAAGCGATTGGTGGTTCAACAAAAGTGGCCTGAGCGTATAGGTAAATGGGGGGTAAAAATTATTAGTGACTCGGACGCAGCATCAGTAATTTCATTTTTAGAACGAGTTGAAGATCTTCGGTTGGCTAACGAGGTTCCAGAAACTCATCTTTTTAGATCCGCTTCTGAGCTTTTATCTGGAAGGGCGTTTATGTGGTTAAGGACGGTAAGGGAGGATAAAGGAATGGGCAGGAATTCGTGGAGGAACTGAAGGCGGAGTTCTTACATGCGAATTATGATGATGATTTGCTGGAAGAGACCAGTCGTCATTCGCAGGGAAAGGATGAGTCCTTTGGTGCTTATTTGGCCACAATGAGCACTTTGTTTCGCAGATTGTCGGAACCAATATCAGAGGGAAGGATGCTTTTGATCATGAGGAAAAATATTGACACTTTCTTTCAGTTGCAGATTGCGTGTTCAAAACCAAGCTTAAGGAACTTGGTGTATTAGGTAGGGAATTAGATTATGTGAAAGTCAATGTGACTCTTTTACGCCGCCTTCTAGAGGCAAAAATTTGTTAGTACCGGAGTGTGGATACCGGCCGAGTACAGCGGGGCAAAACCGAGTGATGGCTGTCACTTCGGCTCCCCAGAATGCATTCCGTCAGGTTATTTAGTGTTGGATCTGTAAGAAGGAGGGGCATCTCGCCCATAATTGTTCGAGAACGTAACGTTGTTTTGGTTGTGGGGCGGTTGGCGTTTTCCGTAAGGATTGTAGGCTGTGCTCGGGAAATGGGGAACGGGCTCATGTTTCAGCAGGACAAGAGACCCGTCGCGATTAGTTAGGTCGTCTGCTGGCGATCAACTGGATGATCGTAGGGCAGAACTAGGTTTCACTTTAGCGGCAAACGGTAGGAATAGTATGCCATATTTAGAGGAAAAAAATTTGGAATCAAGTTTTCAGGATTGCTTGAATCAGAAGCTTCACGCACCATTGTAGGAAGAGATTGGTGGAAAATTTTGAAAGAGTAAGGGATTAGTTTAGAAGAGAATAGTGTTGGGTCAGTTTCCTTAGCATATGGAGAAGGTGTAGGAGTAGAATGATCTGTTTCCTTACCAATGGCAGTAGAGAACAATTCCGTGCTAATAGAATGTCTGGTGATAACAAATCTTTCGCACGTTTTGACATTAGGTGCCAATTTTTGGGCACTGTCGGGCATAGTCCCGGATTTGAGATCAGGTGAATGGAGTTTTTCAAGCCGAGATATGGTAGCTTCAATGACAGACATGGTAGCTATTGAGGAAAAATCTGATGTGAATGAAAGTTAGAAAAAACAGCTAGAATAAGTGTTAGAGGAGCTTTTAGGATCAATAACCGAAGGATTAGGGCGCACTTACTTAGTTAAGCACAAAATTAGGACCTCCGCAGAACCGATAAAGCAACGATACTACCCAGTGTCACCTGCAATTCAAAAACAAATAGCTTAAGAGCTCCAAGCTATGTTGGAAGCTGGAAAGATTGAAAAATCCACGAGTCCTTGGGCACCTCCCATTCTCTTGGTAAAGAAAAAGACGGTAGTTTTCAGTTCTGCCTAGATTAAAGGAAATTAAATGAAGTTACTGATAGCGATGCTTATCCACTCCTCTTTATTTCGTCGATTTTAGACAAACTTCGAAATGCGAA
>CAJVCO010000140.1:0-45998 GCA_910595825.1 Philhelius pedissequus
ACATTTTTCGCTGTTCCGTGCTTTGATAACCTTTTTTTCTTTCTGTCAGCTCATAATATCTTAATTCATTCGAAATCGTTCAAAGAACAACGAAATTAACATGGAATTTCATCAAATAACAACAAAGTAGACATTTTTCGCTGTTCCGTGCTTTGATAACCTTTTTTTCTTTCTGTCAGCTCATAATATCTTAATTCATTTGAAATCGTTCAAAGAACAACGAAATTTACATGGAACTTCATCAAATAACAACAAAGTAGACATTTTTCGCTGTTCCGTGCTTTGATAACCTTTTTTTCTTTCTGTCAGCTCATAATATCTTAATTCATTCGAAATCGGTCAAAGAACAACGAAATTTACATGAAACTTCATCAAACAACAACAAAGTACACATTTTTCGCTGTTCCGTGCTTTGATAACCTTTTTTTCTTTCTGTCAGCTCATAATATCTTAATTCATTCGAAATCGGCCAAAGAACAACGAAATTTACATGGAACTTCATCAAACAACAACAAAGTAGACATTTTTCGCTGTTCCGTGTTTTGATAACCGTTTTTCTTTCTGTGTCAGCTTCAAAATATCTTAATTCATTCGAATTCGTTCAAAGAACAACGAAATTTACATGGAACTTCATCAAATAACAACAAAGTAGACATTTTTCGCTGTTCCGTGTTTTGATAACCGTTTTTCTTTCTGTGTCAGCTCATAATATCTTAATTCATTCGAAATCGGTCAAAGAACAACGAAATTAACATGGAATTTCATCAAATAACAACAAAGTAGACATTTTTCGCTGTTCCGTGTTTTGATAACCGTTTTTCTTTCTGTGTCAGCTTCAAAATATCTTAATTCATTCGAATTCGTTCAAAGAACAACGAAATTAACATGGAATTTCATCAAATAACAACAAAGTAGACATTTTTCGCCGTTCCGTGTTTTGATAACCTTTTTTTCTTTCTGTCAGCTCATAATATCTTAATTTAATTAATAATTTAATTAATAATTTTGATAACCTTTTTTTCTTTCTGTCAGCTCATAATATCTTAATTTATTCGAAATCGTTCAGAGAACAACGAAATTAACATGGAATTTCATCAAATAACAACAAAGTAGACATTTTTCGCCGTTCCGTGTTTTGATAACCTTTTTTTCTTTCTGTCAGCTCATAATATCTTAATTCATTCGAATTCGTTCAAAGAACAACGAAATTAACATGGAATTTCATCAAATAACAACAAAGTAGACATTTTTCGCTGTTCCGTGCTTTGATAACGTTTTTTTCTTTCTGTCAGCTCATAATATCTTAATTCATTCGAAATCGGTCAAAAAACAACGAAATTAACATGGAATTTCATCAAATAACAACACAGTAGACATTTTTCGCTGTTCCGTGTTTTGATAACCGTTTTTCTTTCTGTGTCAGCTTCAAAATATCTTAATTCATTCGAATTCGTTCAAAGAACAACGAAATTTACATGGAACTTCATCAAATAACAACAAAGTACACATTTTTCGCTGTTCCGTGCTTTGATAACCTTTTCTTTCTGTCAGCTCATAATATCTTAATTTATTCGAAATCGTTCAAAGAACAACGAAATTAACATGGAATTTCATCAAATAACAACAAAGTAGACATTTTTCGCCGTTCCGTGTTTTGATAACCTTTTTTTCTTTCTGTCAGCTCATAATATCTTAATTTATTCGAAATCGTTCAAAGAACAACGAAATTAACATGGAATTTCATTAAATAACAACAAAGTAGACATTTTTCGCTGTTCCGTGCTTTGATAACCTTTTTTTTCTTTCTGTCAGCTCATAATATCTTAATTTATTCGAAATCGTTCAGAGAACAACGAAATTAACATGGAATTTCATCAAATAACAACAAAGTAGACATTTTTCGCCGTTCCGTGTTTTGATAACCTTTTTTTCTTTCTGTCAGCTCATAATATCTTAATTCATTCGAATTCGTTCAAAGAACAACGAAATTAACATGGAATTTCATCAAATAACCACAAAGTAGACATTTTTCGCTGTTCCGTGCTTTGATAACGTTTTTTTCTTTCTGTCAGCTCATAATATCTTAATTCATTCGAAATCGGTCAAAAAACAACGAAATTAACATGGAATTTCATCAAATAACAACAAAGTAGACATTTTTTCGCTGTTCCGTGTTTTGGTAACCGTTTTTCTTTCTGTGTCAGCTTCAAAATATCTTAATTCATTCGAATTCGTTCAAAGAACAACGAAATTTACATGGAACTTCATCAAATAACAACAAAGTTACACATTTTTCGCTGTTCCGTGCTTTGATAACCTTTTTTTCTTTCTGTCAGCTCATAATATCTTAATTTATTCGAAATCGTTCAAAGAACAACGAAATTAACATGGAATTTCATCAAATAACAACAAAGTAGACATTTTTCGCCGTTCCGTGTTTTGATAACCTTTTTTTTCTTTCTGTCAGCTCATAATATCTTAATTCATTCGAAATCGTTCAAAGAACAACGAAATTTACATGGAACTTCATCAAATAACAACAAAGTAGACATTTTTCGCTGTTCCGTGCTTTGATAACCTTTTTTTCTTTCTGTCAGCTCATAATATCTTAATTCATTCGAAATCGTTCAAAGAACAACGAAATTTACATGGAACTTCATCAAATAACAACAAAGTAGACATTTTTCGCTGTTCCGTGCTTTGATAACCTTTTTTTCTTTCTGTCAGCTCATAATATCTTAATTCATTCGAAATCGGTCAAAGAACAACGAAATTTACATGAAACTTCATCAAACAACAACAAAGTACACATTTTTCGCTGTTCCCTGCTTTGATAACCTTTTTTTCTTTCTGTCAGCTCATAATATCTTAATTCATTCGAAATCGGCCAAAGAACAACGAAATTTACATGGAACTTCATCAAACAACAACAAAGTAGACATTTTTCGCTGTTCCGTGTTTTGATAACCGTTTTTCTTTCTGTGTCAGCTTCAAAATATCTTAATTCATTCGAATTCGTTCAAAGAACAACGAAATTTACATGGAACTTCATCAAACAACAACAAAGTAGACATTTTTCGTCGTTCCGTGTTTTGATAGCCGAACAACGAAACTAACATGGAATTTCATCAAATAACAACAAAGTAGACATTTTTCGCTGTTCCGTGCTTTGATAACCTTTTTTTCTTTCTGTCAGCTCATAATATCTTAATTTATTCGAATTCGTTAACATGGAATTTCATCAAATAACAACAAAGTAGACATTTTTCGCTGTTCCGTGCTTTGATAACTTTTTTTCTTTCTGTCAGCTCATAATATCTTAATTCATTCGAAATCGGTCAAAGAACAACGAAATTTACATGGAACTTCATCAAATAACAACAAAGTAGACATTTTTCGCTGTTTCCGTGTTTTGATAACCGTTTTTCTTTCTGTGTCAGCTTCAAAATATCTTAATTCATTCGAATTCGTTCAAAGAACAACGAAATTAACATGGAACTTCATCAAACAACAACAAAGTACACATTTTTCGTCGTTCCGTGTTTTGATAGCCGAACAACGAAATTAACATGGAATTTCATCAAATAACAACAAAGTAGACATTTTTCGCCGTTCCGTGTTTTGATAACCTTTTTTTCTTTCTGTCAGCTCATAGTATCTTAATTTATTCGAAATCGTTCAAAGAACAACGAAATTAACATGGAATTTCATTAAATAACAACAAAGTAGACATTTTTCGCTGTTCCGTGCTTTGATAACCTTTTTTTCTTTCTGTCAGCTCATAATATCTTAATTCATTCGAATTCGTTCAAAGAACAACGAAATTTACATGGAACTTCATCAAACAACAACAAAGTAGACATTTTTCGTCGTTCCGTGTTTTGATAGCCGAACAACGAAATTAACATGGAATTTCATCAAATAACAACAAAGTAGACATTTTTCGCTGTTCCGTGTTTTGATAACCTTTTTTCTTTCTGTGTCAGCTTCCAAATATCTTAATTCATTCGAATTCGTTCAAAGAACAATGAAATTAACATGGAATTTCATCAAATAACAACAAAGTAGACATTTTTCGCTGTTCCGTGCTTTGATAACCGTTTTTCTTTCTGTCAGCTCATAATATCTTAATTCATTCGAAATCGGCCAAAGAACAACGAAATTAACATGGAATTTCATCAAATAACAACAAAGTAGACATTTTTCGCCGTTCCGTGTTTGGATAACCTTTTTTTCTTTCTGTCAGCTCATAATATCTTAATTCATTCGAAATCGTTCAAAGAACAACGAAATTAACATGGAATTTCATCAAATAACAACAAAGTAGACATTTTTCGCTGTTCCGTGTTTTGATAACCTTTTTTCTTTCTGTGTCAGCTTCCAAATATCTTAATTCATTCGAATTCGTTCAAAGAACAACGAAATTAACATGAAACTTCATCAAACAAAAACATAGTACACATTTTTCGCTGTTCCGTGCTTTGATAACCTTTTTTTCTTTCTGTCAGCTCATAATATCTTAATTCATTCGAAATCGTTCAAAGAGCAACGAAATTTACATGGAACTTCATCAAATAACAACAAAGTAGACATTTTTCGCTGTTCCGTGCTTTGATAACCTTTTTTCTTTCTGTGTCAGCTTCCAAATATCTTAATTCATTCGAATTCGTTCTAAGAACAACGAAATTAACATGGAATTTCATCAAATAACAACAAAGTAGACATTTTTCGCTGTTCCGTGTTTTGATAACCGTTTTTCTTTCTGTGTCAGCTTCAAAATATCTTAATTCATTCGAATTCGTTCAAAGAACAACGAAATTTACATGGAACTTCATCAAACAACAACAAAGTAGACATTTTTCGTCGTTCCGTGTTTTGATAGCTGAACAACGAAATTAACATGGAATTTCATCAAATAACAACAAAGTAGACATTTTTCGCTGTTCCGTGCTTTGATAACCTTTTTTTCTTTCTGTCAGCTCGTAATATCTTAATTTCTTCGAATTCGTTCAAAGAACAACGAAATTAACATGGAATTTCATCAAATAACAACAAAGTAGACATTTTTCGCTGTTCCGTGCTTTGATAACCTTTTTTTCTTTCTGTCAGCTCATAATATCTTAATTCATTCGAATTCGTTCAAAGAACAACGAAATTAACATGGAATTTCATCAAATAACAACAAAGTAGACATTTTTCGCTGTTCCGTGTTTTGATAACCGTTTTTCTTTCTGTCAGCTCATAATATCTTAATTCATTCGAAATCGTTCAAAGAACGACGAAATTTACATGGAACTTCATCAAACAACAACAAAGTACACATTATTCGCTGTTCCGTGCTTTGATAACATTTTTTTCTTTCTGTCAGCTCATAATATCTTAATTCATTCGAAATCGTTCAAAGAACAACGAAATTAACATGGAATTTCATCAAATAACAACAAAGTAGACATTTTTCGCTGTTCCGTGTTTTGATAACCGTTTTTCTTCCTGTGTCAGCTTCAAAATATCTTAATTCATTCGAATTCGTTCAAAGAACAACGAAATTAACATGGAATTTCATCAAATAACAACAAAGTAGACATTTTTCGTCGTTCAGTGTTTTGATAGCCGAACAACGAAATTAACATGGAATTTCATCAAATAACAACAAAGTAGACATTTTTCGCTGTTCCGTGCTTTGATAACCTTTTTTTCTTTCTGTCAGCTCATAATATCTTAATTCATTCGAAATCGGTCAAAGAACAACGAAATTTACATGGAACTTCATCAAATAACAACAAAGTAGACATTTTTCGCTGTTCCGTGCTTTGATAACCTTTTTTTCTTTCTGTCAGCTCATAATATCTTAATTTATTCGAAATCGTTCAAAGAACAACGAAATTAACATGGAATTTCATCAAATAACAACAAAGTAGACATTTTTCGTCGTTCCGTGTTTTGATAGCCGAACAACGAAATTAACATGGAACTTCATCAAATAACAACAAAGTAGACATTTTTCGCCGTTCCGTGTTTTGATAACCTTTTTTTCTTTCTGTCAGCTCATAATATCTTAATTCATTCGAAATCGTTCAAAGAACAACGAAATTAACATGGAATTTCATCACATAACAACAAAGTACACATTTTTCGGCGTTCCGTGTTTTGATAGCCGAACAACGAAATTAACATGGAATTTCATCAAATAACAACAAAGTAGACATTTTTCGCTGTTCCGTGTTTTGATAACCGTTTTTCTTTCTGTGTCAGCTGCCAAATATCTTAATTCATTCGAATTCGTTCAAAGAACGACGAAATTAACATGGAATTTCATCAAATAACAAAAAAGTAGACATTTTTCGCAGTTCCGTGCTTTGATAACCTTTTTTCTTTCTGTGTCAGCTTCCAAATATCTTAATTCATTCGAATTCGTTCTAAGAACAACGAAATTAACATGGAATGTTCCGTGTTTTGATAACCGTTTTTCTTTCTGTGTCAGCTTCAAAATATCTTAATTCATTCGAATTCGTTCAAAGAATAACGAAATTTACATGGAACTTCATCAAACAACGACAAAGTAGACATTTTTCGTCGTTCCGTGTTTTAATAGCCGAACAACGAAATTAACATGGAATTTCATCAAATACAAACAAAGTACACATTTTTCGCCGTTCCGTGTTTTGATAACCTTTTTTTCTTTCTGTGTCAGCTTCCAAATATCTTAATTCATTCGAATTCGTTCTAAGAACAACGAAATTAACATGGAATTTCATCAAATAACAACAAAGTAGACATTTTTCGCTGTTCCGTGTTTTGATAACCGTTTTTCTTTCTGTGTCAGCTTCAAAATATCTTAATTCATTCGAAATCGTTCAAAGAACAACGAAATTTACATGGAACTTCATCAAATAACAACAAAGTAGACATTTTTCGCTGTTCCGTGTTTTGATAACCTTTTTTCTTTCTGTGTCAGCTTCCAAATATCTTAATTCATTCGAATTCGTTCAAAGAACAACGAAATTAACATGGAATTTCATCAAATAACAACAAAGTAGACATTTTTCGCCGTTCCGTGTTTGGATAACATTTTTTTCTTTCTGTCAGCTCATAGTATCTTAATTTATTCGAAATCGTTCAAAGAACAACGAAATTAACATGGAATTTCATTAAATAACAACAAAGTAGACATTTTTCGCTGTTCCGTGCTTTGATAACCTTTTTTTCTTTCTGTCAGCTCATAATATCTTAATTCATTCGAATTCGTTCAAAGAACAACGAAATTTACATGGAACTTCATCAAACAACAACAAAGTAGACATTTTTCGTCGTTCCGTGTTTTGATAGCCGAACAACGAAATTAACATGGAATTTCATCAAATAACAACAAAGTAGACATTTTTCGCTGTTCCGTGTTTTGATAACCTTTTTTCTTTCTGTGTCAGCTTCCAAATATCTTAATTCATTCGAATTCGTTCAAAGAACAATGAAATTAACATGGAATTTCATCAAATAACAACAAAGTAGACATTTTTCGCTGTTCCGTGCTTTGATAACCGTTTTTCTTTCTGTCAGCTCATAATATCTTAATTCATTCGAAATCGGCCAAAGAACAACGAAATTAACATGGAATTTCATCAAATAACAACAAAGTAGACATTTTTCGCCGTTCCGTGTTTGGATAACCTTTTTTTCTTTCTGTCAGCTCATAATATCTTAATTCATTCGAAATCGTTCAAAGAACAACGAAATTAACATGGAATTTCATCAAATAACAACAAAGTAGACATTTTTCGCTGTTCCGTGTTTTGATAACCTTTTTTCTTTCTGTGTCAGCTTCCAAATATCTTAATTCATTCGAATTCGTTCAAAGAACAACGAAATTAACATGAAACTTCATCAAACAACAACAAAGTACACATTTTTCGCTGTTCCGTGCTTTGATAACCTTTTTTTCTTTCTGTCAGCTCATAATATCTTAATTCATTCGAATTCGTTCAAAGAACAACGAAATTAACATGGAATTTCATCAAATAACAACAAAGTAGACATTTTTCGCTGTTCCGTGCTTTGATAACCTTTTTTTCTTTCTGTCAGCTCATAATATCTTAATTTCTTCGAATTCGTTCAAAGAACAACGAAATTAACATGGAATTTCATCAAATAACAACAAAGTAGACATTTTTCGCTGTTCCGTGCTTTGATAACCTTTTTTTCTTTCTGTCAGCTCATAATATCTTAATTCATTCGAATTCGTTCAAAGAACAACGAAATTAACATGGAATTTCATCAAATAACAACAAAGTAGACATTTTTCGCTGTTCCGTGTTTTGATAACCGTTTTTCTTTCTGTCAGCTCATAATATCTTAATTCATTCGAAATCGTTCAAAGAACAACGAAATTTACATGGAACTTCATCAAACAACAACAAAGTACACATTTTTCGCTGTTCCGTGCTTTGATAACCTTTTTTTCTTTCTGTCAGCTCATAATATCTTAATTCATTCGAAATCGTTCAAAGAACAACGAAATTAACATGGAATTTCATCAAATAACAACAAAGTAGACATTTTTCGCTGTTCCGTGTTTTGATAACCGTTTTTCTTTCTGTGTCAGCTTCAAAATATCTTAATTCATTCGAATTCGTTCAAAGAACAACGAAATTAACATGGAATTTTATCAAATAACAACAAAGTAGAAATTTTTCGTCGTTCCGTGTTTTGATAGCCGAACAACGAAATTAACATGGAATTTCATCAAATAACAACAAAGTAGACATTTTTCGCTGTTCCGTGCTTTGATAACCTTTTTTTCTTTCTGTCAGCTCATAATATCTTAATTCATTCGAAATCGGTCAAAGAACAACGAAATTTACATGGAACTTCATCAAATAACAACAAAGTAGACATTTTTCGCTGTTCCGTGATTTGATAACCTTTTTTTCTTTCTGTCAGCTCATAATATCTTAATTTATTCGAAATCGTTCAAAGAACAACGAAATTAACATGGAATTTCATCAAATAACAACAAAGTAGACATTTTTCGTCGTTCCGTGTTTTGATAGCCGAACAACGAAATTAACATGGAACTTCATCAAATAACAACAAAGTAGACATTTTTCGCCGTTCCGTGTTTTGATAACCTTTTTTTCTTTCTGTCAGCTCATAATATCTTAATTCATTCGAAATCGTTCAAAGAACAACGAAATTAACATGGAATTTCATCAAATAACAACAAAGTAGACATTTTTCGCTGTTCCGGGTTTTGATAACCGTTTTTCTTTCTGTCAGCTCATAATATCTTAATTCATTCGAAATCGTTCAAAGAACAACGAAATTTACATGGAACTTCATCAAACAACAACAAAGTACACATTTTTCGCTGTTCCGTGCTTTGATAACCTTTTTTTCTTTCTGTCAGCTCATAATATCTTAATTCATTCGAAATCGTTCAAAGAACAACGAAATTAACATGGAATTTCATCAAATAACAACAAAGTAGACATTTTTCGCTGTTCCGTGTTTTGATAACCGTTTTTCTTTCTGTGTCAGCTTCAAAATATCTTAATTCATTCGAATTCGTTCAAAGAACAACGAAATTAACATGGAATTTCATCAAATAACAACAAAGTAGATATTTTTCGTCGTTCCGTGTTTTGATAGCCGAACAACGAAATTAACATGGAATTTCATCAAATAACAACAAAGTAGACATTTTTCGCTGTTCCGTGCTTTGATAACCTTTTTTTCTTTCTGTCAGCTCATAATATCTTAATTCATTCGAAATCGGTCAAGGAACAACGAAATTTACATGGAACTTCATCAAATAACAACAAAGTAGACATTTTTCGCTGTTCCGTGCTTTGATAACCTTTTTTTCTTTCTGTCAGCTCATAATATCTTAATTCATTCGAATTCGTTCAAAGAACAACGAAATTAACATGGAATTTCATCAAATAACAACAAAGTAGACATTTTTCGCTGTTCCGTGTTTTGATAACCGTTTTTCTTTCTGTCAGCTCATAATATCTTAATTCATTCGAAATCGTTCAAAGAACAACGAAATTTACATGGAACTTCATCAAATGTAACGTACGCTCTAGGTGTTTTAGAGAAGGGATGATCTTAAAAATTCTCAACCCATATAACCACCCACTCTTAACACTACCAGTAGGTTCCAAAGCTTACAGGAACTCTGAAACTCCTGGCAGCAGAAGCGGATGGGTGTCCAGGTCCCAACTGCGCGGCATGCTAGCATGGCCGATGGTTAGCTCGTCGGATGGGGGGGATTCTTGAAGTTGGAACTCTGGACGGCCGTTACGTATATTCATGCCGTATGAAATTCGTACAAAAAAAAATTCGCGAAGCTGACTGTCCCAAAAAGAAGAATTCGTTGTTCCTGTGAAATGAGGAGAGCTTTGCTGGTATTGCTCTCTGAGGAATATCCCACCCTATTGTCACACAATCTCACTCTATGAGTAAGACCATGCGACCAACCTGGTTACCAAGACCTCAACTATTTTTGGTAACCCCCAAAAGAGTATGAAGACAAATAGTTTACCTATGCCTTCATCGTATCGCCTTCGTATTCATCGTTTCTGTCAGAGCCACATCCACCAAATAAAATAACCTAAACCATTAACATGGTTTGTAACTAAAACTTCAAAAATCAAAAATTAAAACTTTTTCAGATTGAACTCAAACATTCGAACTTCCGACGAAAAATCCATAAACGTATCTTCCCGAGTGAATTAAAAATGAACCCATTATTCAAAATCAATAGAAAGGATGTTCGTTGTTGAGATTGTTGCTGAATAGAGGAAGAAACTGAGACCGATTTAGGTTGAGATTCGTTACGCTTACGCAGCTCAAATTCGTTTGGAGACTCAGTAGCAGTAACAGGTCTTGAAGAGAATAGCTCTTGCCGAATAGCAGTTATAAGGTCCTGTCTCAATGCCGTTGTACTCCTTTCCATTTCTTTTTGCATAACTTTCATGTCTTCTGCCCTCCCTAAGCCAACGGTAGCGGTCACTATTCCTTGAATGTATTTGGAAAACTCTACTTCATCAATATCTAGACTTTGTTCTTGGCTTCGTGTAGTTGTTGTTTGTTCTCGCCATGGTTGCTTCCCTGCTTTTGGAATAGCGCCAGTTGAATTTCGGACACCGTTTTCTGTGACCAATTTATTTGCGGCAGCTCCAGCATTGGATTCCATTGCACAACCCGATGCACTCGACACATTTGCAGCAACCTCTACATTTGAAGCATCATTTGCATTTCGATTCCTACTATAAAAGGAACCTTTCCTGGGAGGTAGACCACGCCTTGATATCGTAGCGGTCAGAAAGAAAAATATCAAATGTAAATTCCGAGTACAAAATGCTCAACACACAATTTTCAAAAAAAACAAAACGCGAAGCTCAAAATAATAAAAAAAATCAAAATAATCAAAAAAAAAATAATATAAATCCCAAAAACTGAAAACTAAGCGTATTACCAACAGGAAGAAAACGCTTTGAAGCAAGCGAGATAAGAAAAGGTATTTATGATTAAGGTTTATAATCTATTAGTATTGTGTTATAACGAAGGAAAAATTCAAAACTTCCCAAATTAACTGCTATCTAAACCTAAAAAAAAATTAATGCAGATCTTTCGAGAAAAAAAAATTGGAAATTCAAACAAAAACCGTCAATCAAATGTAAAAAAGATCGAACTAGAAGCATATATCAAAAGAAATGAAATACGAGAAAACTAATGGAAAAAAAATAATATGTAAACGAAAGGAAAAAAAAAAATAAGGAAATCTATTCAGATCGTGAATACTATAAAAAATATTAACAAAAAGAAAACAAAAATGTGTTCAATAATCATAGTAGGTGGATGCGACTCTGCATATACGAATACACCCAAGATAAACGATGAATGAAGACGACTGTCATACTCACTCCCACAAGGAAACGACATCTTCTTTACCAAAAATTTTACCAAAAGGTAGACGTGAATGCGTTAGAAATTGTCAGTGCTTACAAGGTTAAATATAGAACTAAAATCATTTAGGATTTTAAAAAAAATTAAACTCGTTTCACTTTCGCAGCGAAATAGACAGACCATCAGCCACGCTATCGGCCGAAAGTTAATATGAGATAAAGTTTTTCTAAGTAAACTTTCTGGGGAAAATGAGAAAAAATAATATAATGTAAAAATATGTCTTTAGAAAGAGAAAGGTCCGAAGCATCAGACTAAATGAAGATCACATTCATTTACTGGACATCTTTTCCTTACTCAATCTGAGAAGAAATCTAAACGAAGTCTTGAAGATCTATATTCATAGAAGAAAAAAAAATCAAAAGGATATTAAGTAAACTTGCAGCAGCCTAATTGAGGGTATCACCCAATTACTGGTCAAGTTCTCGTAATTCCTATCGACGACAGAAAAAAAAACTAAATTTGAAACGGAAGAAATGAACAAATTATACCAAATGTAAACTCTTAATAATCTCCTGTTCACTCACGCAACTGCCAAAAACATAAAATAGGATACCGGTACAATTTTTAAATTGTTAAAAAAAGGACAAATCCTGCCACACGTTGGGCGCCACCTGTAACGTACGCTCTAGGTGTTTTAGAGAAGGGATGATCTTAAAAATTCTCAACCCATATAACCACCCACTCTTAACACTACCAGTAGGTTCCAAAGCTTACAGGAACTCTGAAACTCCTGGCAGCAGAAGCGGATGGGTGTCCAGGTCCCAACTGCGCGGCATGCTAGCATGGCCGATGGTTAGCTCGTCGGATGGGGGGATTCTTGAAGCTGGAACTCTGGACGGCCGTTACGTATATTCATGCCGTATGAAATTCGTACAAAAAAAATTCGCGAAGCTGACTGTCCCAAAAAGAAGAATTCGTTGTTCCTGTGAAATGAGGAGAGCTTTGCTGGTATTGCTCTCTGAGGAATATCCCACCCTATTGTCACACAATCTCACTCTATGAGTAAGACCATGCGACCAACCTGGTTACCAAGACCTCAACTATTTTTGGTAACCCCCAAAAGAGTATGAAGACAAATAGTTTACCTATGCCTTCATCGTATCGCCTTCGTATTCATCGTTTCTGTCAGAGCCACATCCACCAAATAAAATAACCTAAACCATTAACATGGTTTGTAACTAAAACTTCAAAAATCAAAAATTAAAACTTTTTCAGATTGAACTCAAACATTCGAACTTCCGACGAAAAATCCATAAACGTATCTTCCCGAGTGAATTAAAAATGAACCCATTATTCAAAATCAATAGAAAGGATGTTCGTTGTTTTCAAAAGATATAGTTTTTTTTTTTTATACTAAAAATTTTATTCCAACAAAAAATTAAGCCTATAATAAACCACTAATAATTCACCTAAACAGGTAGACATATCTTTAAATCGAAATATAAAAAAAAATACTTTAAAGTTTATAGCTATAATAATTGTTTTCTTTTAGAAACAATAAATCAAGTATTATAAAAAAAACTTACGTTTTAAAAGAGCACACAAAAATTATTTAAATCTGAATTTTTATTTTTATGTATGTAAAAAGCAATTGAATAAAACATAAGATTTGCGTACAAAGATAATCAGGAACGAAAATGTCCTAACTCTTAGTTAAGTAGGTTTATCTTTTTTTTCTTTTCTAGGTTTAAGCTTTTCTTTCTTGTTTTCTTCCCAATCAAAATTCTTTCATTTAATTTAGGTAGTAATTAAATTAAATTAAACCAAATTCAAATTCAAAGTTCAAATTAAATAATATAATGTAATATTTAAAGAAAAATTACTCACCACCTGAATTGCATTATTTGTATACTTGATTTTAAATTGGTGTATTTTAGTTGTTTGATGTTATAATTTATAGTTGCTTAATTCCTCCTGATGGTGTGCACAGCAGCGCAGGATTGAATTTTTTTGTTGTTTTGTTGCTTTGTAAATTTTTTTCTAGACAAAAACTTGATACAAACAAATAGAAATTTGAACGGATTGAATTTACAAGGTCAAATTGTAATAACGTTTAATAGTTTAATAATAAAAAAAATAGTTTTGTTTTTGGAAAGAAAGAAAGATATGTATATACTTAGCTTTTTTTTTCATAAATTATATGATGATTGATATGATGTGTATGTATGAATGTATGTTCAGGACTTATGAATGTATGTATGTCGTAATTTTTTTTTCTCTGGATTGTAGGTTTTTTTTTTTTATCTTAAATATTTTCCTGGATTCTTCTAGGATTTATTTTTGGTGTATGGATGATTTTGATTGTATGGATGTTTCTGGATGTTTTTTTGTTGTTTCTTTGTGTGATGTTTTTCTGTAGATCTTATTCTTTAATGTAGATCGCATGGGTTGTTAAAAAAAATTAATATGTCCAGATGAAGATTTTGACGATAGTAGGTTTGGTTAATCGATGGTGTTTTTTTTTGTAGATCTTTGGATCTTTGGATTTTATAAAGATCGTGATGTGGCTGAGTCGTAGGAGCTCGATGCCGTGTAGGCCGGCAAACGAAGCACAAACACTTTTTTCTACAGTTCAGCGGCTTTTTTTTTTTTTTTTTTGACTTTAAGAAATGTGATATAATCGATTGGATTTGCTTCGGAGTCAATCGGCTTTGGGCTCCTGGAGCACCTTGAAATTTTTGTTCTATTGCTCAGAAAATACCAATTAATTGCTTCTGGGAACTAGATCACTTCTGGGATTTTTAGAATTTCTTCTCCTTGAGCACCTTAATTATTTCAAAATGTGTATACGAGTAGGTATATTTTTATTCATTAAATAGATATTATATATATTTTTCACTTAAAAAAAAACTTGTAAAAAAAAACTTGAAAATAAATTTTTAATTTTAATAGTTTTGCTCGTCACTATCACGTCTTAGTAGATCGAAAAAAAAACACCAAAAAAAAAGATTCTGCTTTCGTCTCAGGTATTTATACCCTTGGTCCCAAGCTCATAGATTCTCTCACCCATACATTCCGAGAACAATCATGGACGAAAATTCAACTTCCGATTTATGGTTTTTCTCTGTGGATTTTGACCACAAAAATCTGAAAATTACCTTAAAATTCAAATTCGAATTTTTCAAAAATACATGTGACAATTTCCAAATTTTCTAGTCAAAATCCACCGAATTTGCCAATAATTCTTCTATGTGATTGTGTGTTTTTACAATTTTTTGTAAACAACTCCGAAACAGCTCTCCGGCGATCAGTGTCCTTGAAAATATTAAAATTCTCGTTTTCATGTTTTCGTTCAAACATACAGATTTATTGTGATCTGGTCGGTTATCACTTATCACTTCTCGTGGTTTGATTCATTAGCATGCCCGAATCTTATCTTAATGCCTTCTGGTTCGAGTCCCGATCATTACTATTCTTTTTTTTTCTTTTTTTTTTTCCATAATCTATTATTTTTTTAATTTATTTCCATATCATCATAATACGTTTTTTTTTTTTTTTTTTCATCCTTTATTTTTAATAAATTTCCAGTTTTTTGATAAGCCCAACGTGTGTTTATTTTTTTGAAACGTATTGTCAAAAACCCATTCAATATTAGCTACCTATATGAATTCCTACCACCAATCCCATATTTCAAAACGCCTACGAGTATGCACCCTATTTATTATAAAAAATTTTTAACATTACCTAACATTCTATTATATGGCTGTTAAGTTTGCTCTAACTATCAAGCTCAAAATAAGAACTCAAGTACATAAAACTAGAGTTTCTCAAACTATTTAACATTTTTATTATTTGAGTCGAGTAGTGATTACATTTGTAGCGAGAGCATCCAGCGATGTTATAAATGATAGTTTCTTTAAAGTATACTGTACTATCATCTGGTTTGATAGGCAAATGAACCAAAGAGACATATATTTAAAGAGAAAGTCTTGATATACGAAGCTAATCAATGATTTTATACATATACATGGGAGGTAGTTCACTGCGGAAAATAACTTGTTCTTGCAGGATGAGTATGAGTTAAAATTCAGAAAACAACTGGAGTGGAAGTGGGATACATGGTAAGGGTACAATAGCAACCATACTTACATACCGATCGTTGGAATTTGGAAAACCACTACGCCATATCAAGGTTTCTCACACAAACAACAACAAAATACACATTTTTCGCTGTTCCGTGCTTTAATAACCTTTTTTTCTTTCTGTCAGCTCATAATATCTTAATTCATTCGAAATCGTTCAAAGAACAACGAAATTAACATGGAATTTCATCAAATAACAACAAAGTAGACATTTTTCGCTGTTCCGTGTTTTGATAACCGTTTTTCTTTCTGTGTCAGCTTCAAAATATCTTAATTCATTCGAATTCGTTCAAAGAACAACGAAATTAACATGGAATTTCATCAAATAACAACAAAGTAGACATTTTTCGTCGTTCCGTGTTTTGATAGCCGAACAACGAAATTAACATGGAATTTCATCAAATAACAACAAAGTAGACATTTTTCGCTGTTCCGTGTTTTGATAACCGTTTTTCTTTCTGTGTCAGCTTCCAAATATCTTAATTCATTCGAATTCGTTCAAAGAACGACGAAATTAACATGGAATTTCATCAAATAATAAAAAAGTAGACATTTTTCGCAGTTCCGTGCTTTGATAACCTTTTTTTCTTTCTGTGTCAGCTTCCAAATATCTTAATTCATTCGAATTCGTTCTAAGAACAACGAAATTAACATGGAATGTTCCGTGTTTTGATAACCGTTTTTCTTTCTGTGTCAGCTTCAAAATATCTTAATTCATTCGAATTCGTTCAAAGAACAACGAAATTTACATGGAACTTCATCAAACAACGACAAAGTAGACAATTTTCGTCGTTCCGTGTTTTGATAGCCGAACAACGAAATTAACATGGAATTTCATCAAATACCAACAAAGTACACATTTTTCGCTGTTCCGTGTTTTGATAACCATTTTTCTTTCTGTGTCAGCTTCCAAATATCTTAATTCATTCGAATTCGTTCAAAGAACGACGAAATTAACATGGAATTTCATCAAATAATAAAAAAGTAGACATTTTTCGCAGTTCCGTGCTTTGATAACCTTTTTTTCTTTCTGTGTCAGCTTCCAAATATCTTAATTCATTCGAATTCGTTCTAAGAACAACGAAATTAACATGGAATGTTCCGTGTTTTGATAACCTTTTTTCTTTCTGTGTCAGCTTCCAAATATCTTAATTCATTCGAATTCGTTCAAAGAACAACGAAATTAACATGAAACTTCATCAAACAACAACAAAGTACACATTTTTCGCTGTTCCGTGCTTTGATAACCTTTTTTCTTTCTGTCAGCTCATAATATCTTAATTCATTCGAAATCGTTCAAAGAACAACAAAATTTACATGGAACTTCATCAAATAACAACAAAGTAGACATTTTTCGCTGTTCCGTGCTTTGATAACCGTTTTTCTTTCTGTGTCAGCTTCAAAATATCTTAATTCATTCGAATTCGTTCAAAGAACAACGAAATTTACATGGAACTTCATCAAACAACAACAAAGTAGACATTTTTCGTCGTTCCGTGTTTTGATAGCCGAACAACGAAATTAACATGGAATTTCATCAAATAACAACAAAGTAGACATTTTTCGCTGTTCCGTGCTTTGATAACCTTTTTTTCTTTCTGTCAGCTCATAATATCTTAATTTCTTCGAATTCGTTCAAAGAACAACGAAATTAACATGGAATTTCATCAAATAACAACAAAGTAGACATTTTTCGCTGTTCCGTGCTTTGATAACCTTTTTTTCTTTCTGTCAGCTCATAATATCTTAATTCATTCGAATTCGTTCAAAGAACAACGAAATTAACATGGAATTTCATCAAATAACAACAAAGTAGACATTTTTCGCTGTTCCGTGTTTTGATACCCGTTTTTCTTTCTGTGTCAGCTTCAAAATATCTTAATTCATTCAAATTCGTTCAAAGAACAACGAAATTAACATGGAATTTCATCAAATAACAACAAAGTAGACATTTTTCGTCGTTCCGTGTTTTGATAGCCGAACAACGAAATTAACATGGAATTTCATCAAATAACAACAAAGTAGACATTTTTCGCTGTTCCGTGCTTTGATAACCTTTTTTTCTTTCTGTCAGCTCATAATATCTTAATTCATTCGAAATCGGTCAAAGAACAACGAAATTTACATGGAACTTCATCAAATAACAACAAAGTAGACATTTTTCGCTGTTCCGTGATTTGATAACCTTTTTTTCTTTCTGTCAGCTCATAATATCTTAATTTATTCGAAATCGTTCAAAGAACAACGAAATTAACATGGAATTTCATCAAATAACAACAAAGTAGACATTTTTCGTCGTTCCGTGTTTTGATAGCCGAACAACGAAATTAACATGGAACTTCATCAAATAACAACAAAGTAGACATTTTTCGCCGTTCCGTGTTTTGATAACCTTTTTTTCTTTCTGTCAGCTCATAATATCTTAATTCATTCGAAATCGTTCAAAGAACAACGAAATTAACATGGAATTTCATCAAATAACAACAAAGTAGACATTTTTCGCTGTTCCGTGTTTTGATAACCGTTTTTCTTTCTGTCAGCTCATAATATCTTAATTCATTCGAAATCGTTCAAAGAACAACGAAATTTACATGGAACTTCATCAAACAACAACAAAGTACACATTTTTCGCTGTTCCGTGCTTTGATAACCTTTTTTTCTTTCTGTCAGCTCATAATATCTTAATTCATTCGAAATCGTTCAAAGAACAACGAAATTAACATGGAATTTCATCAAATAACAACAAAGTAGACATTTTTCGCTGTTCCGTGTTTTGATAACCGTTTTTCTTTCTGTGTCAGCTTCAAAATATCTTAATTCATTCGAATTCGTTCAAAGAACAACGAAATTAACATGGAATTTCATCAAATAACAACAAAGTAGACATTTTTCGTCGTTCCGTGTTTTGATAGCCGAACAACGAAATTAACATGGAATTTCATCAAATAACAACAAAGTAGACATTTTTCGCTGTTCCGTGCTTTGATAACCTTTTTTTCTTTCTGTCAGCTCATAATATCTTAATTCATTCGAAATCGGTCAAAGAACAACGAAATTTACATGGAACTTCATCAAATAACAATAAAGTAGACATTTTTCGCTGTTCCGTGCTTTGATAACCTTTTTTTCTTTCTGTCAGCTCATAATATCTTAATTCATTCGAATTCGTTCAAAGAACAACGAAATTAACATGGAATTTCATCAAATAACAACAAAGTAGACATTTTTCGCTGTTCCGTGTTTTGATAACCGTTTTTCTTTCTGTCAGCTCATAATATCTTAATTCATTCGAAATCGTTCAAAGAACAACGAAATTTACATGGAACTTCATCAAACAATAACAAAGTACACATTTTTCGCTGTTCCGTGCTTTGATAACCTTTTTTTCTTTCTGTCAGCTCATAATATCTTAATTCATTCGAAATCGTTCAAAGAACAACGAAATTAACATGGAATTTCATCAAATAACAACAAAGTAGACATTTTTCGCTGTTCCGTGTTTTGATAACCGTTTTTCTTTCTGTGTCAGCTTCAAAATATCTTAATTCATTCGAATTCGTTCAAAGAACAACGAAATTAACATGGAATTTCATCAAATAACAACAAAGTAGACATTTTTCGTCGTTCCGTGTTTTGATAGCCGAACAACGAAATTAACATGGAATTTCATCAAATAACAACAAAGTAGACATTTTTCGCTGTTCCGTGTTTTGATAACCGTTTTTCTTTCTGTGTCAGCTTCCAAATATCTTAATTCATTCGAATTCGTTCAAAGAACGACGAAATTAACATGGAATTTCATCAAATAATAAAAAAGTAGACATTTTTCGCAGTTCCGTGCTTTGATAACCTTTTTTTCTTTCTGTGTCAGCTTCCAAATATCTGAATTCATTCGAATTCGTTCTAAGAACAACGAAATTAACATGGAATGTTCCGTGTTTTGATAACCGTTTTTCTTTCTGTGTCAGCTTCAAAATATCTTAATTCATTCGAATTCGTTCAAAGAACAACGAAATTTACATGGAACTTCATCAAACAACGACAAAGTAGACATTTTTCGTCGTTCCGTGTTTTGATAGCCGAACAACGAAATTAACATGGAATTTCATCAAATACCAACAAAGTACACATTTTTCGCCGTTCCGTGTTTTGATAACCTTTTTTCTTTCTGTGTCAGCTTCCAAATATCTTAATTCATTCGAATTCGTTCAAAGAACAACGAAATTTACATGGAACTTCATCAAATAACAAAAAGTACACATTTTTCGTCGTTCCGTGTTTTGATAGCCGAACAACGAAATTAACATGGAATTTCATCAAATAACAACAAGTACACATTTTTCGCCGTTCCGTGTTTTGATAACCTTTTTTTCTTTCTGTGTCAGCTTCCAAATATCTTAATTCATTCGAATTCGTTCTAAGAACAACGAAATTAACATGGAATTTCATCAAATAACAACAAAGTAGACATTTTTCGCTGTTCCGTGTTTTGATAACCGTTTTTCTTTCTGTGTCAGCTTCAAAATATCTTAATTCATTCGAAACCGTTCAAAGAACAACGAAATTTACATGGAACTTCATCAAATAACAACAAAGTAGACATTTTTCGTTGTTCCGTGTTTTGATAACCTTTTTTCTTTCTGTGTCAGCTTCCAAATATCTTAATTCATTCGAATTCGTTTAAAGAACAACGAAATTAACATGAAACTTCATCAAACAACAACAAAGTACACATTTTTCGCTGTTCCGTGCTTTGATAACCTTTTTTTCTTTCTGTCAGCTCATAATATCTTAATTCATTCGAAATCGGTCAAAGAACAACGAAATTAACATGGAACTTCATCAAATAACAACAAAGTAGACATTTTTCGCCGTTCCGTGCTTTGATAACCTTTTTTTCTTTCTGTCAGCTCATAATATCTTAATTCATTCGAAATCGGTCAAAGAACAACGAAATTAACATGGAACTTCATCAAATAACAACAAAGTAGACATTTTTCGTTGTTCCGTGTTTTGATAACCGTTTTTCTTTCTGTGTCAGCTTCCAAATATCTTAATTCATTCGAATTCGTTCAAAGAACAACGAAATTAACATGAAACT
This sequence comes from Philhelius pedissequus, assembly GCA_910595825.1. Classification (NCBI taxonomy): domain Eukaryota; kingdom Metazoa; phylum Arthropoda; class Insecta; order Diptera; family Syrphidae; genus Philhelius; species Philhelius pedissequus. The sequence continues at coordinate 21,151 of CAJVCO010000140.1, forward strand.
TCATCAAACAACAACAAAGTACACATTTTTCGCCGTTCCGTGCTTTGATAACCTTTTTTTCTTTCTGTCAGCTCATAATATCTTAATTCATTCGAAATCGGTCAAAGAACAACGAAATTAACATGGAATTTCATCAAATAACAACAAAGTAGACATTTTTCGCTGTTCCGTGTTTTGATAACCGTTTTTCTTTCTGTGTCAGCTTCCAAATATCTTAATTCATTCGAATTCGTTCAAAGAACAACGAAATTAACATGGAATTTCATCAAATAACAACAAAGTAGACATTTTTCGCCGTTCCGTGTTTTGATAACCTTTTTTTCTTTCTGTCAGCTCATAATATCTTAATTCATTCGAAATCGTTCAAAGAACAACGAAATTTACATGGAACTTCATCAAACAACAACAAAGTACACATTTTTCGTCGTTCCGTGTTTTGATAGCCGAACAACGAAATTAACATGGAATTTCATCAAATAACAACAAAGTAGACATTTTTCGCTGTTCCGTGCTTTGATAACCTTTTTTTCTTTCTGTCAGCTCATAATATCTTAATTTATTCGAAATCGTTCAAAGAACAACGAAATTAACATGGAATTTCATCAAATAACAACAAAGTAGACATTTTTCGCCGTTCCGTGTTTTGATAACCTTTTTTTCTTTCTGTCAGCTCATAATATCTTAATTCATTCGAATTCGTTCAAAGAACAACGAAATTAACATGGAATTTCATCAAATAACAACAAAGTAGACATTTTTCGCTGTTCCGTGCTTTGATAACCTTTTTTTCTTTTTGTCAGCTCATAATATCTTAATTCATTCGAAATCGGTCAAAGAACAACGAAATTAACATGGAATTTCGTCAAATAACAACAAAGTAGACATTTTTCGCTGTTCCGTGTTTTGATAACCTTTTTTTCTTTCTGTCAGCTCATAATATCTTAATTCATTCGAATTCGTTCAAAGAACAACGAAATTAACATGGAATTTCATCAAATAACAACAAAGTAGTCATTTTTCGCTGTTACGTGCTTTGATAACCTTTTTTTCTTTCTGTTAGCTCATAATATCTTAATTCATTCGAAATCGTTCAAAGAACAACGAAATTTACATGGAACTTCATCATATAACAACAAAGTAGACATTTTTCGCTGTTCCGTGCTTTGATAACCTTTTTTTCTTTCTGTCAGCTCATAATATCTTAATTCATTCGAAATCGGTCAAAGAACAACGAAATTTACATGAAACTTCATCAAACAACAACAAAGTACACATTTTTGGCTGTTCCGTGCTTTGACAACCTTTTTTTCTTTCTGTCAGCTCATAATATCTTAATTCATTCGAAATCGGCCAAAGAACAACGAAATTTACATGGAACTTCATCAAACAACAACAAAGAACACATTTTTCGTCGTTCCGTGTTTTGATAGCCGAACAACGAAATTAACATGGAATTTCATCAAATAACAACAAAGTAGACATTTTTCGCTGTTCCGTGCTTTGATAACCTTTTTTTCTTTCTGTCAGCTCATAATATCTTAATTTATTCGAAATCGTTCAAAGAACAACGAAATTAACATGGAATTTCATCAAATAACAACAAAGTAGACATTTTTCGCTGTTCCTTGTTTTGATAGCCGAACAACGAAATTAACATGGAATTTCATCAAATAACAACAAAGTAGACATTTTTCGCTGTTCCGTGCTTTGATAACCTTTTTTTCTTTCTGTGTCAGCTTCCAAATATCTTAATTCATTCGAATTCGTTCTAAGAACAACGAAATTAACATGGAATTTCATCAAATAACAACAAAGTAGACATTTTTCGCTGTTCCTTGTTTTGATAGCCGAACAACGAAATTAACATGGAATTTCATCAAATAACAACAAAGTAGACATTTTTCGCTGTTCCGTGCTTTGATAACCTTTTTTTCTTTCTGTCAGCTCATAATATCTTAACTTATTCGAAATCGTTCAAAGAACAACGAAATTAACATGGAATTTCATCAAATAACAACAAAGTAGACATTTTTCGCTGTTCCGTGCTTTGATAACCGTTTTTCTTTCTGTGACAGCTTCAAAATATCTTAATTCATTCGAATTCGTTCAAAGAACAACGAAATTTACATGGAACTTCATCAAACAACAACAAAGTAGACATTTTTCGTCGTTCCGTGTTTTGATAGCCGAATAACGAAATTAACATGGAATTTCATCAAATAACAACAAAGTAGACATTTTTCGCTGTTCCGTGCTTTGATAACCTTTTTTTCTTTCTGTCAGCTCATAATATCTTAATTCATTCGAAATCGGTCAAAGAACAACGAAATTAACATGGAATTTCATCAAATAACAACAAAGTAGACATTTTTCGCTGTTCCTTGTTTTGATAACCTTTTTTCTTTCTGTGTCAGCTTCCAAATATCTTAATTCATTCGAATTCGTTCAAAGAACAACGAAATTAACATGCAACTTCATCAAACAACAACAAAGTACACATTTTTCAACGTTCCGTGCTTTGATAACCTTTTTTTCTTTCTGTCAGCTCATAATATCTTAATTCATTCGAAATCGGTCAAAGAACAACGAAATTAACATGGAATTTCATCAAATAACAACAAAGTAGACATTTTTCGCTGTTCCGTGTTTTGATAACCGTTTTTCTTTCTGTGTCAACTTCCAAATATCTTAATTCATTCGAATTCGTTCAAAGAACAACGAAATTAACATGGAATTTCATCAAATAACAACAAAGTAGACATTTTTCGCCGTTCCGTGTTTTGATAACCTTTTTTTCTTTCTGTCAGCTCATAATATCTTAATTCATTCGAAATCGTTCAAAGAACAACGAAATTTACATGGAACATCAAACAACAACAAAGTACACATTTTTCGTCGTTCCGTGTTTTGATAGCCGAACAACGAAATTAACATGGAATTTCATCAAATAACAACAAAGTAGACATTTTTCGCTGTTCCGTGCTTTGATAACCCTTTTTTCTTTCTGTCAGCTCATAATATCTTAATTTATTCGAAATCGTTCAAAGAACAACGAAATTAACATGGAATTTCATCAAATAACAACAAAGAAGACATTTTTCGTAGTTCCGTGTTTTGATAACCTTTTTTTCTTTCTGTCAGCTCATAATATCTTAATTCATTCGAATTCGTTCAAAGAACAACGAAATTAACATGGAATTTCATCAAATAACAACAAAGTAGACATTTTTCGCTGTTCCGTGCTTTGATAACCTTTTTTTCTTTCTGTCAGCTCATAATATCTTAATTCATTCGAAATCGGTCAAAGAACAACGAAATTAACATGGAATTTCATCAAATAACAACAAAGTAGACATTTTTCGCTGTTCCGTGTTTTGATAACCGTTTTTCTTTCTGTGTCAGTTTCAAAATATCTTAATTCATTCGAATTCGTTCAAAGAACAACGAAGTTTACATGGAACTTCATCAAATAACAACAAAGTACACATTTTTCGCTGTTCCGTGCTTTGATAACCTTTTTGTCTTTCTGTCAGCTCATAACATCTTAATTTATTCGAAATCGTTCAAAGAACAACGAAATTAACATAGAATTTCATCAAATAACAACAAAGTAGACATTTTTCGCCGTTCCGTGTTTTGATAACCTTTTTTTCTTTCTGTCAGCTCATAATATCTTAATTCATTCGAAATCGTTCAAAGAACAACGAAATTTACATGGAACTTCATCAAATAACAACAATGTAGACATTTTTCGCTGTTCCGTGCTTTGATAACCTTTTTTTATTTCTGTCAGCTCATAATATCTTAATTCATTCGAAATCGGTCAAAGAACAACGAAATTTACATGAAACTTCATCAAACAACAACAAAGTACACATTTTTCGCTGTTCCGTGCTTTGATAACCTTTTTTTCTTTCTGTCAGCTCATAATATCTTAATTCATTCGAAATCGGCCAAAGAACAACGAAATTTACATGGAACTTCATCAAACAACAACAAGGTACACATTTTTCGTCGTTCCGTGTTTTGATAGCCGAACAACGAAATTAACATGGAATTTCATCAAATAACAACAAAGTAGACATTTTTCGCTGTTCCGTGTTTTGATAACCTTTTTTCTTTCTGTGTCAGCTTCCAAATATCTTAATTCATTCGAATTCGTTCAAAGAACAATGAAATTAACATGGAATTTCATCAAATAACAACAAAGTAGACATTTTTCGCTGTTCCGTGCTTTGATAACCTTTTTTTCTTTCTGTGTCAGCTTCCAAATATCTTAATTCATTCGAATTCGTTCTAAGAACAACGAAATTAACATGGAATTTCATCAAATAACAACAAAGTAGACATTTTTCGCTGTTCCATGTTTTGATAGCCGAACAACGAAATTAACATGGAATTTCATCAAATAACAACAAAGTAGACATTTTTCGCTGTTCCGTGCTTTGATAACCTTTTTTTCTTTCTGTCAGCTCATAATATCTTAATTTATTCGAAATCGTTCAAAGAACAACGAAATTAACATGGAATTTCATCAAATAACAACAAAGTAGACATTTTTCGCTGTTCCGTGTTTTGATAACCGTTTTTCTTTCTGTGTCAGCTTCAAAATATCTTAATTCATTCGAATTCGTTCAAAGAACAACGAAATTTACATGGAACTTCATCAAACAACAACAAAGTAGACATTTTTCGTCGTTCCGTGTTTTGATAGCCGAACAACGAAATTAACATGGAATTTCATCAAATAACAACAAAGTACACATTTTTCGCCGTTCCGTGTTTTGGATAACCTTTTTTCTTTCTGTGTCAGCTTCCAAATATCTTAATTCATTCGAATTCGTTCAAAGAACAACGAAATTAACATGGAATTTCATCAAATAACAACAAAGTACACATTTTTCGCTGTTCCGTGTTTTGATAACCGTTTTTCTTTCTGTGTCAGCTTCCAAATATCTTAATTCATTCGAATTCGTTCAAAGAACAACGAAATTAACATGGAATTTCATCAAGTAACAACAAAGTAGACATTTTTCGCCGTTCCGTGTTTTGATAACCGTTTTTCTTTCTGTGTCAGCTTCAAAATATCTTAATTCATTCGAATTCGTTCAAAGAACAACGAAATTAACATGAAACTTCATCAAACAACAACAAAGTACACATTTTTCGCCGTTCCGTGCTTTGATAACCTTTTTTTCTTTCTGTCAGCTCATAATATCTTAATTTATTCGAAATCGTTCAAAGAACAACGAAATTAACATGGAACTTCATCAAATAACAACAAAGTAGACATTTTGCGCTGTTCCGTGTTTTGATAACCGTTTTTCTTTCTGTGTCAGCTTCAAAATATCTTAATTCATTCGAAATCGGCAAAAGAACAACAAAATTAACATGGAATTTCATCAAACAACAACAAAGCACACATTATTCGCTGTTCCGTGCTTTGATAACCTTTTTTTATTTCTGTCAGCTCATAATATCTTAATTCATTCGAATTCGTTCAAAGAACAACGAAATTAACATGGAATTTCATCAAATAACAACAAAGTAGACATTTTGCGCTGTTCCGTGTTTTGATAACCGTTTTTCTTTCTGTGTCAGCTTCAAAATATCTTAATTCATTCGAAATCGGCCAAAGAACAACAAAATTAACATGGAATTTCATCAAACAACAACAAAGCACACATTATTCGCTGTTCCGTGCTTTGATAACCTTTTTTTATTTCTGTCAGCTCATAATATCTTAATTCATTCGAATTCGTTCAAAGAACAACGAAATTAACATGGAATTTCATCAAATAACAACAAAGAAGACATTTTTCGTAGTTCCGTGTTTTGATAACCTTTTTTTCTTTCTGTCAGCTCATAATATCTTAATTCATTCGAATTCGTTCAAAGAACAACGAAATTAACATGGAATTTCATCAAATAACAACAAAGTAGACATTTTTCGCTGTTCCGTGCTTTGATAACCTTTTTTTCTTTCTGTCAGCTCATAATATCTTAATTCATTCGAAATCGGTCAAAGAACAACGAAATTAACATGGAATTTCATCAAATAACAACAAAGTAGACATTTTTCGCTGTTCCGTGTTTTGATAACCGTTTTTCTTTCTGTGTCAGTTTCAAAATATCTTAATTCATTCGAATTCGTTCAAAGAACAACGAAGTTTACATGGAACTTCATCAAATAACAACAAAGTACACATTTTTCGCTGTTCCGTGCTTTGATAACCTTTTTGTCTTTCTGTCAGCTCATAACATCTTAATTTATTCGAAATCGTTCAAAGAACAACGAAATTAACATGGAATTTCATCAAATAACAACAAAGTAGACATTTTTCGCCGTTCCGTGTTTTGATAACCTTTTTTTCTTTCTGTCAGCTCATAATATCTTAATTCATTCGAAATCGTTCAAAGAACAACGAAATTTACATGGAACTTCATCAAATAACAACAATGTAGACATTTTTCGCTGTTCCGTGCTTTGATAACCTTTTTTTATTTCTGTCAGCTCATAATATCTTAATTCATTCGAAATCGGTCAAAGAACAACGAAATTTACATGAAACTTCATCAAACAACAACAAAGTACACATTTTTCGCTGTTCCGTGCTTTGATAACCTTTTTTTCTTTCTGTCAGCTCATAATATCTTAATTCATTCGAAATCGGCCAAAGAACAACGAAATTTACATGGAACTTCATCAAACAACAACAAGGTACACATTTTTCGTCGTTCCGTGTTTTGATAGCCGAACAACGAAATTAACATGGAATTTCATCAAATAACAACAAAGTAGACATTTTTCGCTGTTTGTTTTGATAACCTTTTTTCTTTCTGTGTCAGCTTCCAAATATCTTAATTCATTCGAATTCGTTCAAAGAACAATGAAATTAACATGGAATTTCATCAAATAACAACAAAGTAGACATTTTTCGCTGTTCCGTGCTTTGATAACCTTTTTTTCTTTCTGTGTCAGCTTCCAAATATCTTAATTCATTCGAATTCGTTCTAAGAACAACGAAATTAACATGGAATTTCATCAAATAACAACAAAGTAGACATTTTTCGCTGTTCCATGTTTTGATAGCCGAACAACGAAATTAACATGGAATTTCATCAAATAACAACAAAGTAGACATTTTTCGCTGTTCCGTGCTTTGATAACCTTTTTTTCTTTCTGTCAGCTCATAATATCTTAATTTATTCGAAATCGTTCAAAGAACAACGAAATTAACATGGAATTTCATCAAATAACAACAAAGTAGACATTTTTCGCTGTTCCGTGTTTTGATAACCGTTTTTCTTTCTGTGTCAGCTTCAAAATATCTTAATTCATTCGAATTCGTTCAAAGAACAACGAAATTTACATGGAACTTCATCAAACAACAACAAAGTAGACATTTTTCGTCGTTCCGTGTTTTGATAGCCGAACAACGAAATTAACATGGAATTTCATCAAATAACAACAAAGTACACATTTTTCGCCGTTCCGTGTTTTGGATAACCTTTTTTCTTTCTGTGTCAGCTTCCAAATATCTTAATTCATTCGAATTCGTTCAAAGAACAACGAAATTAACATGGAATTTCATCAAATAACAACAAAGTACACATTTTTCGCTGTTCCGTGTTTTGATAACCGTTTTTTTTTTCTGTGTCAGCTTCCAAATATCTTAATTCATTCGAATTCGTTCAAAGAACAACGAAATTAACATGGAATTTCATCAAGTAACAACAAAGTAGACAGATAACCTTTTTTTATTTCTGTCAGCTCATAATATCTTAATTCATTCGAATTCGTTCAAAGAACAACGAAATTAACATGGAATTTCATCAAATAACAACAAAGTAGACATTTTTCGCTGTTCCGTGTTTTGATAACCGTTTTTCTTGCTGTGTCAGCTTCAAAATATCTTAATTCATTCGAATTCGTTCAAAGAACAACGAAATTTACATGGAACTTCATCAAACAACAACAAAGTAGACATTTTTCGTCGTTCCGTGTTTTGATAGCCGAACAACGAAATTAACATGGAATTTCATCAAATAACAACAAAGTAGACATTTTTCGCTGTTCCGTGCTTTGATAACCTTTTTTTCTTTCTGTCAGCTCATAATATCTTAATTTATTCGAATTCGTTCAAAGAACAACGAAATTAACATGGAATTTCATCAAATAACAACAAAGTAGACATTTTTCGCTGTTCCGTGCTTTGATAACCTTTTTTTCTTTCTGTCAGCTCATAATATCTTAATTCATTCGAAATCGGTCAAAGAACAACGAAATTAACATGGAATTTCATCAAATAACAACAAAGTAGACATTTTTCGCTGTTCCGTGTTTTGATAACCGTTTTTCTTTCTGTGTCAGCTTCAAAATATCTTAATTCATTCGAATTCGTTCAAAGAACAACGAAATTAACATGGAATTTCATCAAATAACAACAAAGTAGACATTTTTCGCCGTTCCGTGTTTTGATAACCTTTTTTTCTTTCTGTCAGCTCATAATATCTTAATTCATTCGAATTCGTTCAAAGAACAACGAAATTAACATGGAATTTCATCAACTAACAACAAAGTAGACATTTTTCGCTGTTCCGTGCTTTGATAACCTTTTTTTCTTTCTGTCAGCTCATAATATCTTAATTCATACGAAATCGTTCAAAGAACAACGAAATTTACATGGAACTTCATCAAATAACAACAAAGTAGACATTTTTCGCTGTTCCGTGCTTTGATAACCTTTTTTTCTTTCTGTCAGCTCATAATATCTTAATTCATTCGAAATCGGCCAAAGAACAACGAAATTTACATGGAACTTCATCAAATAACAACAAAGTAGACATTTTTCGCTGTTCCGTGTTTTGATAACCGTTTTTCTTTCTGTGTCAGCTTCCAAATATCTTAATTCATTCGAATTCGTTCAAAGAACAACGAAATTAACATGGAATTTCATCAAATAACAACAAAGTAGACATTTTTCGCCGTTCCGTGTTTTGATAACCTTTTTTTCTTTCTGTCAGCTCATAATATCTTAATTTATTCGAAATCGTTCAAAGAACAACGAAATTAACATGGAATTTCATCAAATAACAACAAAGTAGACATTTTTCGCTGTTCCGTGCTTTGATAACCTTTTTTTCTTTCTGTCAGCTCATAATATCTTAATTCATTCGAAATCGGTCAAAGAACAACGAAATTTACATGAAACTTCATCAAATAACAACAAAGTAGACATTTTTCGCTGTTCCGTGTTTTGATAACCGTTTTTCTTTCTGTGTCAGCTTCAAAATATCTTAATTCATTCGAATTCGTTCAAAGAACAACGAAATTAACACGGAACTTCATCAAACAACAACAAAGTACACATTTTTCGTCGTTCCGTGTTTTGATAGCCGAACAACGAAATTAACATGGAATTTCATCAAATAACAACAAAGTAGACATTTTTCGCCGTTCCGTGTTTTGATAACCTTTTTTTCTTTCTGTCACCTCATAATATCTTAATTTATTCGAAATCGTTCAAAGAACAACGAAATTAACATGGAATTTCATCAAATAACAACAAAGTAGACATTTTTCGCTGTTCCGTGCTTTGATAACCTTTTTTTCTTTCTGTCAGCTCATAATATCTTAATTCATTCGAATTCGTTCAAAGAACAACGAAATTTACATGGAACTTCATCAAACAACAACAAAGTAGACATTTTTCGTCGTTCCGTCTTTTGATAGCCGAACAACGAAATTAACATGGAATTTCATCAAATAACAACAAAGTAGACATTTTTCGCTGTTCCGTGTTTTGATAACCTTTTTTTCTTTCTGTCAGCTCATAATATCTTAATTCATTCGAAATCGGCCAAAGAACAACGAAATTTACATGGAACTTCATCAAACAACAACAAGGTACACATTTTTCGTCGTTCCGTGTTTTGATAGCCGAACAACGAAATTAACATGGAATTTCATCAAATAACAACAAAGTAGACATTTTTCGCTGTTTGTTTTGATAACCTTTTTTCTTTCTGTGTCAGCTTCCAAATATCTTAATTCATTCGAATTCGTTCAAAGAACAATGAAATTAACATGGAATTTCATCAAATAACAACAAAGTAGACATTTTTCGCTGTTCCGTGCTTTGATAACCTTTTTTTCTTTCTGTGTCAGCTTCCAAATATCTTAATTCATTCGAATTCGTTCTAAGAACAACGAAATTAACATGGAATTTCATCAAATAACAACAAAGTAGACATTTTTCGCTGTTCCATGTTTTGATAGCCGAACAACGAAATTAACATGGAATTTCATCAAATAACAACAAAGTAGACATTTTTCGCTGTTCCGTGCTTTGATAACCTTTTTTTCTTTCTGTCAGCTCATAATATCTTAATTTATTCGAAATCGTTCAAAGAACAACGAAATTAACATGGAATTTCATCAAATAACAACAAAGTAGACATTTTTCGCTGTTCCGTGTTTTGATAACCGTTTTTCTTTCTGTGTCAGCTTCAAAATATCTTAATTCATTCGAATTCGTTCAAAGAACAACGAAATTTACATGGAACTTCATCAAACAACAACAAAGTAGACATTTTTCGTCGTTCCGTGTTTTGATAGCCGAACAACGAAATTAACATGGAATTTCATCAAATAACAACAAAGTACACATTTTTCGCCGTTCCGTGTTTTGGATAACCTTTTTTCTTTCTGTGTCAGCTTCCAAATATCTTAATTCATTCGAATTCGTTCAAAGAACAACGAAATTAACATGGAATTTCATCAAATAACAACAAAGTACACATTTTTCGCTGTTCCGTGTTTTGATAACCGTTTTTCTTTCTGTATCAGCTTCCAAATATCTTAATTCATTCGAATTCGTTCAAAGAACAACGAAATTAACATGGAATTTCATCAAGTAACAACAAAGTAGACAGATAACCTTTTTTTATTTCTGTCAGCTCATAATATCTTAATTCATTCGAATTCGTTCAAAGAACAACGAAATTAACATGGAATTTCATCAAATAACAACAAAGTAGACATTTTTCGCTGTTCCGTGTTTTGATAACCGTTTTTCTTGCTGTGTCAGCTTCAAAATATCTTAATTCATTCGAATTCGTTCAAAGAACAACGAAATTTACATGGAACTTCATCAAACAACAACAAAGTAGACATTTTTCGTCGTTCCGTGTTTTGATAGCCGAACAACGAAATTAACATGGAATTTCATCAAATAACAACAAAGTAGACATTTTTCGCTGTTCCGTGCTTTGATAACCTTTTTTTCTTTCTGTCAGCTCATAATATCTTAATTTATTCGAATTCGTTCAAAGAACAACGAAATTAACATGGAATTTCATCAAATAACAACAAAGTAGACATTTTTCGCTGTTCCGTGCTTTGATAACCTTTTTTTCTTTCTGTCAGCTCATAATATCTTAATTCATTCGAAATCGGTCAAAGAACAACGAAATTAACATGGAATTTCATCAAATAACAACAAAGTAGACATTTTTCGCTGTTCCGTGTTTTGATAACCGTTTTTCTTTCTGTGTCAGCTTCAAAATATCTTAATTCATTCGAATTCGTTCAAAGAACAACGAAATTAACATGGAATTTCATCAAATAACAACAAAGTAGACATTTTTCGCCGTTCCGTGTTTTGATAACCTTTTTTTCTTTCTGTCAGCTCATAATATCTTAATTCATTCGAATTCGTTCAAAGAACAACGAAATTAACATGGAATTTCATCAACTAACAACAAAGTAGACATTTTTCGCTGTTCCGTGCTTTGATAACCTTTTTTTCTTTCTGTCAGCTCATAATATCTTAATTCATTCGAAATCGTTCAAAGAACAACGAAATTTACATGGAACTTCATCAAATAACAACAAAGTAGACATTTTTCGCTGTTCCGTGCTTTGATAACCTTTTTTTCTTTCTGTCAGCTCATAATATCTTAATTCATTCGAAATCGGCCAAAGAACAACGAAATTTACATGGAACTTCATCAAATAACAACAAAGTAGACATTTTTCGCTGTTCCGTGTTTTGATAACCGTTTTTCTTTCTGTGTCAGCTTCCAAATATCTTAGTTCATTCGAATTCGTTCAAAGAACAACGAAATTAACATGGAATTTCATCAAATAACAACAAAGTAGACATTTTTCGCCGTTCCGTGTTTTGATAACCTTTTTTTCTTTCTGTCAGCTCATAATATCTTAATTTATTCGAAATCGTTCAAAGAACAACGAAATTAACATGGAATTTCATCAAATAACAACAAAGTAGACATTTTTCGCTGTTCCGTGCTTTGATAACCTTTTTTTCTTTCTGTCAGCTCATAATATCTTAATTCATTCGAAATCGGTCAAAGAACAACGAAATTTACATGAAACTTCATCAAATAACAACAAAGTAGACATTTTTCGCTGTTCCGTGTTTTGATAACCGTTTTTCTTTCTGTGTCAGCTTCAAACTATCTTAATTCATTCGAATTCGTTCAAAGAACAACGAAATTAACACGGAACTTCATCAAACAACAACAAAGTACACATTTTTCGTCGTTCCGTGTTTTGATAGCCGAACAACGAAATTAACATGGAATTTCATCAAATAACAACAAAGTAGACATTTTTCGCCGTTCCGTGTTTTGATAACCTTTTTTTCTTTCTGTCACCTCATAATATCTTAATTTATTCGAAATCGTTCAAAGAACAACGAAATTAACATGGAATTTCATCAAATAACAACAAAGTAGACATTTTTTCGCTGTTCCGTGCTTTGATAACCTTTTTTTCTTTCTGTCAGCTCATAATATCTTAATTCATTCGAATTCGTTCAAAGAACAACGAAATTTACATGGAACTTCATCAAACAACAACAAAGTAGACATTTTTCGTCGTTCCGTCTTTTGATAGCCGAACAACGAAATTAACATGGAATTTCATCAAATAACAACAAAGTAGACATTTTTCGCTGTTCCGTGTTTTGATAACCTTTTTTCTTTCTGTGTCAGCTTCCAAATATCTTAATTCATTCGAATTCGTTCAAAGAACAATGAAATTAACATGGAATTTCATCAAATAACAACAGAGTAGACATTTTTCGCTGTTCCGTGCTTTGATAACCGTTTTTCTTTCTGTCAGCTCATAATATCTTAATTCATTCGAAATCGGCCAAACAACAACGAAATTAACATGGAATTTCATCAAATAACAACAAAGTAGACATTTTTCGCCGTTCCGTGTTTTGATAACCTTTTTTTCTTTTTGTCAGCTCATAATATCTTAATTCATTCGAAATCGTTCAAAGAACAACGAAATTAACATGGAATTTCATCAAATAACAACAAAGTAGACATTTTTCGCTGTTCCGTGTTTTGATAACCTTTTTTCTTTCTGTGTCAGCTTCCAAATATCTTAATTCATTCGAATTCGTTCAAAGAACAATGAAATTAACATGGAATTTCATCAAATAACAACAAAGTAGACATTTTTCGCTGTTCCGTGCTTTGATAACCGTTTTTCTTTCTGTCAGCTCATAATATCTTAATTCATTCGAAATCGGCCAAAGAACAACGAAATTAACATGGAATTTCATCAATTAACAACAAAGTAGACATTTTTCGCCGTTCCGTGTTTTGATAACCTTTTTTTCTTTCTGTCAGCTCATAATATCTTAATTCATTCGAAATCGTTCAAAGAACAACGAAATTAACATGGAATTTCATCAAATAACAACAAAGTAGACATTTTTCGCTGTTCTTTGATAACCTTTTTTTCTTTCTGTCAGCTCATAATATCTTAATTCATTCGAAATCGGCCAAAGAACAACGAAATTAACATGGAATTTCATCAAATAACAACAAAGTACACATTTTTCGTCGTTCCGTGTTTTGATAGCCGAACAACGAAATTAACATGGAATTTCATCAAATAACAACAAAGTAGACATTTTTCGCTGTTCCGTGCTTTGATAACCTTTTTTTCTTTCTGTCAGCTCATAATATCTTAATTTATTCGAAATCGTTCAAAGAACAACGAAATTAACATGAAACTTCATCAAATAACAACAAAGTAGACATTTTTCGCTGTTCCGTGTTTTGATAACCGTTTTTCTTTCTGTGTCAGCTTCAAGATATCTTAATTCATTCGAATTCGTTCTAAGAACAACGAAATTAACATGGAACTTCATCAAATAACAACAAAGTAGACATTTTTCGCTGTTCCGTGTTTTGATAACCGTTTTTCTTTCTGTGTCAGCTTCAAAATATCTTAATTCATTCGAATTCGTTCAAAGAACAACGAAATTTACATGGAACTTCATCAAACAACAACAAAGTAGACATTTTTCGTCGTTCCGTGGTTTGATAGCCGAACAACGAAATTAACATGGAACTTCATCAAATAACAACAAAGTAGACATTTTTCGCCGTTCCGTGTTTTGATAACCTTTTTTTCTTTCTGTCAGCTCATAATATCTTAATTCATTCGAAATCGTTCAAAGAACAACGAAATTAACATGGAATTTTTTCAAACAACAACAAAGTAGACATTTTTCGTCGTTCCGTGGTTTGATAGCCGAACAACGAAATTAACATGGAACTTCATCAAATAACAACAAAGTAGACATTTTCGCTGTTCCGTGTTTTGATAACCGTTTTTCTTTCTGTGTCAGCTTCCAAATATCTTAATTCATTCGAATTCGTTCAAAGAACAACGAAATTAACATGGAATTTCATCAAATAACAACAAAGTAAACATTTTTCGCTGTTCCGTGCTTTGATAACCTTTTTTTCTTTCTGTGTCAGCTTCCAAATATCTTAATTCATTCGAATTCGTTCTAAGAACAACGAAATTAACATGGAATTTCATCAAATAACAACAAAGTAGACATTTTTCGCTGTTCCGTGTTTTGATAACCGTTTTTCTTTCTGTGTCAGCTTCAAAATATCTTAATTCATTCGAATTCGTTCAAAGAACAACGAAATTTACATGGAACTTCATCAAACAACAACAAAGTAGACATTTTTCGTCGTTCCGTGTTTTGATAGCCGAACAACGAAATTAACATTGAATTTCATCAAATAACAACAAAGTACACATTTTTCGCCGTTCCGTGTTTTGATAACCTTTTTTCTTTCTGTGTCAGCTTCCAAATATCTTAATTCATTCGAATTCGTTCAAAGAACAACGAAATTTACATGGAACTTCATCAAATAACAAAAAGTACACATTTTTCGTCGTTCCGTGTTTTGATAGCCGAACAAGGAAATTAACATGGAATTTCATCAAATAACAACAAAGTACACATTTTTCGCCGTTCCGTGTTTTGATAACCTTTTCTGCTTTCTGTGTCAGCTTCCAAATATCTTAATTCATTCGAATTCGTTCTAAGAACAACGAAATTAACATGGAATTTCATCAAATAACAACAAAGTAGACATTTTTCGCTGTTCCGTGTTTTGATAACCGTTTTTCTTTCTGTGTCAGCTTCAAAATATCTTAATTCATTCGAATTCGTTCACAGAACAACGAAATTAACATGAAACTTCATCAAACAACAACAAAGTACACATTTTTCGCCGTTCCGTGCTTCGATAACCTTTTTTTCTTTCTGTCAGCTCATAATATCTTAATTTATTCGAAATCGTTCAAAGAACAACGAAATTAACATGGAACTTCATCAAATAACAACAAAGTAGACATTTTTCGCTGTTCCGTGTTTTGATAACCGTTTTTCTTTCTGTGTCAGCTTCAAAATATCTTAATTCATTCGAATTCGTTCAAAGAACAACGAAATTTACATGGAACTTCAACAAACAACAACAAAGTAGACATTTTTCGTCGTTCCGTGTTTTGATAGCCGAACAACGAAATTAACATGGAAGTTCATCAAATAACAACAAAGTAGACATTTTTCGCTGTTCCGTGCTTTGATAACATTTTTTTCTTTCTGTCAGCTCATAATATCTTAATTTATTCGAATTCGTTCAAAGAACAACGAAATTAATATGGAATTTCATCAAATAACAACAAAGTAGACATTTTTCGCTGTTCCGTGCTTTGATAACCTTTTTTTCTTTCTGTCAGCTCATAATATCTTAATTCATTCGAAATCGGTCAAAGAACAACGAAATTTACATGGAACTTCATCAAATAACAACAAAGTAGACATTTTTCGCTGTTCCGTGCTTTGATAACCTTTTTTTTCTTTCTGTCAGCTCATAATATCTTAATTCATTCGAAATCGTTCAAAGAACAACGAAATTAACATGGAATTTCATCAAATAACAACAAAGTAGACAATTTTCGCTGTTCCGTGTTTTGATAACCGTTTTTCTTTCTGTGTCAGCTTCCAAATATCTTAATTCATTCGAATTCGTTCAAAGAACAACGAAATTAACATGGAATTTCATCAAATAACAACAAAGTACACATTTTTCGCTGTTCCGTGCTTTGATAACCTTTTTTTTCTTTCTGTCAGCTCATAATATCTTAATTCATTCGAAATCGTTCAAAGAACAACGAAATTAATATGGAATTTCATCAAATAACAACAAAGTAGACATTTTTCGCTGTTCCGTGTTTTGATAACCTTTTTTCTTTCTGTGTCAGCTTCCAAGTATCTTAATTCATTCGAATTCGTTCAAAGAACAACGAAATTAACATGAAACTTCATCAAACAACAACAAAGTACACAGTTTTCGCTGATCCGTGCTTTGATAACCTTTTTTTCTTTCTGTCAGCTCATAATATCTTAATTCATACGAAATCGTTCAAAGAACAACGAAATTTACATGGAACTTCATCAAATAACAACAAAGTAGACATTTTTCGCTGTTCCGTGTTTTTATAACCGTTTTTCTTTCTGTGTCAGCTTCCAAATATCTTAATTCATTCGAATTCGTTCAAAGAACAACGAAATTTACATGGAATTTCATCAAATAACAACAAAGTAGACATTTTTCGCTGTTCCGTGCTTTGATAACCTTTTTTTCTTTCTGTCAGCTTCCAAATATCTTAATTCATTCGAATTCGTTCAAAGAACAACGAAATTAACATGGAATTTCATCAAATAACAACAAAGTAGACATTTTTCGCTGTTCCGTGCTTTTATAACTTTTTTTTCTTTCTGTCAGCTCATAATATCTTAATTCATTCGAAATCGTTCAAAGAACAACGAAATTTACATGGAACTTCATCAAATAACAACAAAGTAAACATTTTTCGCTGTTCCGTGTTTTGATAACCGTTTTTCTTTCTGTGTCAGCTTCAAAATATCTTAATTCATTCGAATTCGTTCAAAGAACAACGAAATTTACATGGAACTTCATCAAACAACAACAAAGTAGACATTTTTCGTCGTTCCGTGTTTTGATAGCCGAACAACGAAATTAACATGGAATTTCATCAAATAACAACAAAGTACACATTTTTCGCCGTTCCGTGTTTTGATAACCTTTTTTCTTTCTGTGTCAGCTTCCAAATATCTTAATTCATTCGAATTCGTTCAAAGAACAACGAAATTAACATGGAATTTCATCAAATAACAACAAAGTACACATTTTTCGCTGTTCCGTGCTTTGATAACCTTTTTTCTTTCTGTCAGCTCATAATATCTTAATTTATTCGAAATCGTTCAAAGAACAACGAAATTAACATGGAATTTCATCAAATAACAACAAAGTAGACATTTTTCGCCGTTCCGTGTTTTGATAGCCGAACAACGAAATTAACATGGAATTTCATCAAATAACAACAAAGTAGACATTTTTCGCTGTTCCGTGCTTTGATAACCTTTTTTCTTTCTGTCAGCTCATAATATCTTAATTCATTCGAAATCGGCCAAAGAACAACGAAATTTACATGGAACTTCATCAAACAACAACAAAGTACACATTTTTCGTCGTTCCGTGTTTTGATAGCCGAACAACGAAATTAACATGGAATTTCATCAAATAACAACAAAGTAGACATTTTTCGCTGTTCCGTGTTTTGATAACCTTTTTTCTTTCTGTGTCAGCATCCAAATTTCTTAATTCATTCGAATTCGTTCAAAGAACAACGAAATTAACATGGAATTTCATCAAATAACAACAAAGTACACATTTTTCGCTGTTCCGTGCTTTGATAACCTTTTTTTCTTTCTGTCAGCTCATAATATCTTAATTTATTCGAAATCGTTCAAAGAACAACGAAATTAACATGGAATTTCATCAAATAACAACAAAGTAGACATTTTTCGCCGTTCCGTGTTTTGATAGCCGAACAACGAAATTAACATGGAATTTCATCAAATAACAACAAAGTAGACATTTTTCGTTGTTCCGTGCTTTGATAACCTTTTTTTCTTTCTGTCAGCTCATAATATCTTAATTCGTTCGAAATCGGCCAAAGAACAACGAAATTTACATGGAACTTCATCAAACAACAACAAAGTAGACATTTTTCGTCGTTCCGTGTTTTGATAGCCGAACAACGAAATTAACATGGAAGTTCGTCAAATAACAACAAAGTAGACATTTTTCGCTGTTCCGTGTTTTGATAACCTTTTTTCTTTCTGTGTCAGCTTCAAAATATCTTAATTCATTCGAATTCGTTCAAAGAACAATGAAATTAACATGGAATTTCATCAAATAACAACAAAGTAGACATTTTTCGCTGTTCCGTGCTTTGATAACCGTTTTTCTTTCTGTCAGCTCATAATATCTTAATTCATTCGAAATCGGCCAAAGAACAACGAAATTAACATGGAATTTCATCAAATAACAACAAAGTAGACATTTTTCGCTGTTCCGTGCTTTGATAACCTTTTTTCTTTCTGTGTCAGCTTCCAAATATCTTAATTCATTCGAATTCGTTCAAAGAACAACGAAATTAACATGAAACTTCATCAAACAACAACAAAGTACACATGTTTCGCTGTTCCGTGCTTTGATAACCTTTTTTTCTTTCTGTCAGCTCATAATATCTTAATTCATTCGAATTCGTTCTAAGAACAACGAAATTAACATGGAATTTCATCAAATAACAACAAAGTAGACATTTTTCGCTGTTCCGTGTTTTGATAACCATTTTTCTTTCTGTCAGCTCATAATATCTTAATTCATTCGAATTCGTTCAAAGAACAACGAAATTAACATGGAATTTCATCAAATAACAACAAAGTAGACATTTTTCGCTGTTCCGTGTTTTGATAACCATTTTTCTTTCTGTCAGCTCATAATATCTTAATTCATTCGAATTCGTTCAAAGAACAACGAAATTAACATGGAATTTCATCAAATAACAACAAAGTAGACATTTTTCGCTCTTCCGTGCTTTGATAACCTTTTTTCTTTCTGTGTCAGCTTCCAAATATCTAATTCGTTCGAATTCGTTCAAAGAACAACGAAATTAACATGAAACTTCATCAAACAACAACAAAGTACACATGTTTCGCTGTTCCGTGCTTTGATAACCTTTTTTTCTTTCTGTCAGCTCATAATATCTTAATTCATTCGAAATCGTTCAAAGAACAACGAAATTTACATGGAACTTCATCAAATAACAACAAAGTAGACATTTTTCGCTGTTCCGTGCTTTGATAACCTTTTTTCTTTCAGTGTCAGCTTCCAAATATCTTAATTCATTCGAATTCGTTCTAAGAACAACGAAATTAACATGGAATTTCATCAAATAACAACAAAGTAGACATTTTTCGCTGTTCCGTGTTTTGATAACCGTTTTTCTTTCTGTCAGCTCATAATATCTTAATTCATTCGAATTCGTTCAAAGAACAACGAAATTAACATGGAATTTCATCAAATAACAACAAAGTAGACATTTTTCGCTGTTCCGTGCTTTGATAACCTTTTTTTCTTTCTGTCAGCTCATAATATCTTAATTCATTCGAAATCGTTCAAAGAACAACGAAATTTCCATGGAACTTCATCAAATAACAACAAAGTAGACATTTTTCGCTGTTCCGTGCTTTGATAACCTTTTTTTCTTTCTGTCAGCTCATAATATCTTAATTCATTCGAAATTGGTCAAAGAACAACGAAATTAACATGGAATTTCATCAAATAACAACAAAGTAGACATTTTTCGTCGTTCCGTGTTTTGATAGCCGAACAACGAAATTAACATGGAATTTCATCAAATAACAACAAAGTACACATTTTTCGCCGTTCCGTGTTTTGATAACCTTTTTTCTTTCTGTGTCAGCTTCCAAATATCTTAATTCATTCGAATTCGTTCAAAGAACAACCAAATTAACATGGAATTTCATCAAATAACAACAAAGTAGACATTTTTCGCTGTTCCGTGCTTTGATAACCTTTTTTTCTTTCTGTGTCAGCTTCCAAATATCTTAATTCATTCGAATTCGTTCTAAGAACAACGAAATTAACATCGAATTTCATCAAATAACAACAAAGTAGACATTTTTCGCTGTTCTGTGTTTTGATGACCTTTTTTCTTTCTGTGTCAGCTTCAAAATATCTTAATTCATTGGAATTCGTTCAAAGAACACCGAAATTAACATGAAACTTCATCAAACAACAACAAAGTAGACATTTTTCGCTGTTCTGTGTTTTGATAACCTTTTTTCTTTCTGTGTCAGCTTCAAAATGTCTTAATTCATTCGAATTCGTTCAAAGAACAACGAAATTAACATGGAACTTCATCAAATAACAACAAAGTAGACATTTTTCGCTGTTCCGTGCTTTGATAACCTTTTTTTCTTTCTGTCAGCTTCCAAATATCTTAATTCATTCGAATTCGTTCAAAGAACAACGAAATTAACATGGAATTTCATCAAATAACAACAAAGTAGACATTTTTCGCTGTTCCGTGCTTTGATAACCTTTTTTTCTTTCTGTCAGCTCATAATATCTTAATTCATTCGAAATCGTTCAAAGAACAACGAAATTTACATGGAACTTCATCAAATAACAACAAAGTAGACATTTTTCGCTGTTCCGCGTTTTGATAACCGTTTTTCTTTCTGTGTCAGCTTCAAAATATCTTAATTCATTCGAATTCGTTCAAAGAACAACGAAATTTACATGGAACTTCATCAAACAACAACAAAGTAGACATTTTTCGTCGTTCCGTGTTTTGATAGCCGAACAACGAAATTAACATGGAATTTCATCAAATAACAACAAAGTACACATTTTTCGCCGTTCCGTGTTTTGATAACCTTTTTTCTTTCTGTGTCAGCTTCCAAATATCTTAATTCATTCGAATTCGTTCAAAGAACAACGAAATTAACATGGAATGTCATCAAATAACAACAAAGTACACATTTTTCGCTGTTCCGTGCTTTGATAACCTTTTTTTCTTTCTGTCAGCTCATAATATCTTAATTTATTCGAAATCGTTCAAAGAACAACGAAATTAACATGGAATTTCATCAAATAACAACAAAGTAGACATTTTTCGCCGTTCCGTGTTTTGATAGCCGAACAACGAAATTAACATGGAATTTCATCAAATAACAACAAAGTAGACATTTTTCGCTGTTCCGTGCTTTGATAACCTTTTTTTCTTTCTGTCAGCTCATAATATCTTAATTCATTCGAAATCGGCCAAAGAACAACGAAATTTACATGGAACTTCATCAAACAACAACAAAGTACACATTTTTCGTCGTTCCGTGTTTTGATAGCCGAACAACGAAATTAACATGGAATTTCATCAAATAACAACAAAGTACACATTTTTCGTCGTTCCGTGTTTTGATAACCTTTTTTTCTTTCTGTCAGCTCATAATATATTAATTTATTCGAAATCGTTCAAAGAACAACGAAATTAACATGAATTTCATCAAATAACAACAAAGTAGACATTTTTCGCTGTTCCGTGCTTTGATAACCTTTTTTTCTTTCTGTCAGCTCATAATATCTTAATTCATTCGAATTCGTTCAAAGAACAACGAAATTAACATGGAATTTCATCAAATAACAACAAAGTAGACATTTTTCGCTGTTCCGTGCTTTGATAACCTTTTTTCTTTCTGTGTCAGCTTCCAAATATCTAATTCATTCGAATTCGTTCAAAGAACAACGAAATTAACATGAAACTTCATCAAACAACAACAAAGTACACATGTTTCGCTGTTCCGTGCTTTGATAACCTTTTTTTCTTTCTGTCAGCTCATAATATCTTAATTCATTCGAAATCGTTCAAAGAACAACGAAATTTACATGGAACTTCATCAAATAACAACAAAGTAGACATTTTTCGCTGTTCCGTGCTTTGATAACCGTTTTTCTTTCTGTCAGCTCATAATATCTTAATTCATTCGAATTCGTTCAAAGAACAAAGAAATTAACATGGAATTTCATCAAATAACAACAAAGTAGACATTTTTCGCTGTTCCGTGCTTTGATAACCTTTTTTTCTTTCTGTCAGCTCATAATATCTTAATTCATTCGAAATCGTTCAAAGAACAACGAAATTTCCATGGAACTTCATCAAATAACAACAAAGTAGACATTTTTCGCTGTTCCGTGCTTTGATAACCTTTTTTTCTTTCTGTCAGCTCATAATATCTTAATTCATTCGAAATCGGTCAAAGAACAACGAAATTAACATGGAATTTCATCAAATAACAACAAAGTAGACATTTTTCGTCGTTCCGTGTTTTGATAGCCGAACAACGAAATTAACATGGAATTTCATCAAATAACAACAAAGTACACATTTTTCGCCGTTCCGTGTTTTGATAACCTTTTTTCTTTCTGTGTCAGCTTCCAAATATCTTAATTCATTCGAATTCGTTCAAAGAACAACGAAATTAACATGGAATTTCATCAAATAACAACAAAGTAGACATTTTTCGCTGTTCCGTGCTTTGATAACCTTTTTTTCTTTCTGTGTCAGCTTCCAAATATCTTAATTCATTCGAATTCGTTCTAAGAACAACGAAATTAACATCGAATTTCATCAAATAACAACAAAGTAGACATTTTTCGCTGTTCTGTGTTTTGATGACCTTTTTTCTTTCTGTGTCAGCTTCAAAATATCTTAATTCATTGGAATTCGTTCAAAGAACACCGAAATTAACATGAAACTTCATCAAACAACAACAAAGTAGACATTTTTCGCTGTTCTGTGTTTTGATAACCTTTTTTCTTTCTGTGTCAGCTTCAAAATATCTTAATTCATTCGAATTCGTTCAAAGAACAACGAAATTAACATGGAACTTCATCAAATAACAACAAAGTAGACATTTTTCGCTGTTCCGTGCTTTGATAACCTTTTTTTCTTTCTGTCAGCTTCCAAATATCTTAATTCATTCGAATTCGTTCAAAGAACAACGAAATTAACATGGAATTTCATCAAATAACAACAAAGTAGACATTTTTCGCTGTTCCGTGCTTTGATAACCTTTTTTTCTTTCTGTCAGCTCATAATATCTTAATTCATTCGAAATCGTTCAAAGAACAACGAAATTTACATGGAACTTCATCAAATAACAACAAAGTAGACATTTTTCGCTGTTCCGCGTTTTGATAACCGTTTTTCTTTCTGTGTCAGCTTCAAAATATCTTAATTCATTCGAATTCGTTCAAAGAACAACGAAATTTACATGGAACTTCATCAAACAACAACAAAGTAGACATTTTTCGTCGTTCCGTGTTTTGATAGCCGAACAACGAAATTAACATGGAATTTAATCAAATAACAACAAAGTACACATTTTTCGCCGTTCCGTGTTTTGATAACCTTTTTTCTTTCTGTGTCAGCTTCCAAATATCTTAATTCATTCGAATTCGTTCAAAGAACAACGAAATTAACATGGAATTTCATCAAATAACAACAAAGTACACATTTTTCGCTGTTCCGTGCTTTGATAACCTTTTTTTCTTTCTGTCAGCTCATAATATCTTAATTTATTCGAAATCGTTCAAAGAACAACGAAATTAACATGGAATTTCATCAAATAACAACAAAGTAGACATTTTTCGCCGTTCCGTGTTTTGATAGCCGAACAACGAAATTAACATGGAATTTCATCAAATAACAACAAAGTAGACATTTTTCGCTGTTCCGTGCTTTGATAACCTTTTTTTCTTTCTGTCAGCTCATAATATCTTAATTCATTCGAAATCGGCCAAAGAACAACGAAATTTACATGGAACTTCATCAAACAACAACAAAGTACACATTTTTCGTCGTTCCGTGTTTTGATAGCCGAACAACGAAATTAACATGGAATTTCATCAAATAACAACAAAGTAGACATTTTTCGTCGTTCCGTGTTTTGATAACCTTTTTTTCTTTCTGTCAGCTCATAATATATTAATTTATTCGAAATCGTTCAAAGAACAACGAAATTAACATGAATTTCATCAAATAACAACAAAGTAGACATTTTTCGCTGTTCCGTGCTTTGATAACCTTTTTTTCTTTCTGTCAGCTCATAATATCTTAATTCATTCGAATTCGTTCAAAGAACAACGAAATTTACATTGAACTTCATCAAACAACAACAAAGTACACATTTTTCGTCGTTCCGTGTTTTGATAGCCGAACAACGAAATTAACATGGAATTTCATCAAATAACAACAAAGTAGACATTTTTCGCTGTTCCGTGTTTTGATTACCTTTTTTCTTTCTGTGTCAGCTTCCAAATATCTTAATTCATCCGAATTCGTTCAAAGAACAATGAAATTAACATGGAATTTCATCAAATAACAACAAAGTAGACATTTTTCGCTGTTCCGTGCTTTGATAACAGTTTTTCTTTCTGTCAGCTCATAATATCTTAATTCATTCGAAATCGGCCAAAGAACAACGAAATTAACATGGAATTTCATCAAATAACAACAAAGTAGACATTTT